>PVJI01002479.1:0-143822 GCA_004026765.1 Micronycteris hirsuta | reverse complement strand
TCAGACACCCTCATTCTCCCATCCGTACACACCCTCTCACAAAAGTGTGTTTCTCACCCATTCTTATATAATGTTAGATTATCCCTATTACATTGGACTAAGTCAATCACACCTTGGATTTTTAGACCTACTATTTATTTAGACATATACACAACTAGTAATTCTTTTCAATCTTTTGTTGAACATGTACACCAAAGGAGAGTTTAACTTAAATGTTAAAGAACAAATCTATTCTGAAAATATCTTCCGACCCATTCCACTGGGACAGAATGTGCTCTGGGACAGTATGTCTTCACAGTCTGCCATCTACTTTTCTTCTGAATATTCTTCACCATTTCATGTGGGGCAGTCTTTGAACTTTCTCTTTCCTTCCTTATTATCTGTTTTATGATTAGTATAAATTTTATTTTCAAAACTTTTAGTAGGTTTTGAGGTGATTTGATTATAATTAATTAGGATGATTTTATATATTATCAGCTTTCTGCACACAATATTATTTTACAGCACCATTAGTGCAGAAATAGAATCAATCATTATATTCTAGAGAACTTTCATCACTTTTTTTCTGGGAAATGTTCACATTACATTATTATCCATTACCCTGAGAACACAGTGTTTAACTTCTAAATTTCTCGGTTGTTTCAGATTGAGATATACAGGAGTATATATTGAGTTTGATACTTTGCATTGCTTTTCTGAGCTCACACTTAATGAAAAGGTACTTTATATTTTTATCTGGTTTTCCTGTTAGGTTTAAGTTTCAACTTGAAAAAAAGTGAAATAATACATATGCATCTAAATAGGCTTTAACACTTATTTTTTTCATGCTTCCTACTCCATAGGTTATAGGCTAAATGAATTAATTTATCATAACAACATATGAAATTGAGTGGGAAACAAAAATGTACAGGCAAGGTGTGTGGAAAATATATATATATATATATATATATATATATATATATATATATATATATATATGGTTGTGTTCATAATAAAAAATAAAAGATGTAATAACCCATTGTATTAAAATGAGTTTTTTGTTTGCTCCACAGTAATTGTTTTTAAAATTTGAAAGAGAGCCAGTAAGAAATAAATTGAAATCATTTTTCATAATGTAAGGCATCAGTGATATTTCTGTGTTTTCCAATATAAGTGATAATTACAAGTGTTTATTTTAATAGTGGCCTGTCTAGTTCCAAATTACTACCAGAAATAAAAGAATTTGTATACATTCTAGAATATAGCAATTCTAGATTATCTAAAAATAGAATATTGTTGTTTTTTAGTTTGGAGAATGAGTTAGTTATTCTGAAAGAACTAAACTAGACATATTTTTCACATCTAACATAGCTACTTTGTCTAGACTTTACTAAAAATTGTATTAAAAGATTCTAGTAGTACTTGCATTATCTGTTTGCAAAATGCTATGGATGCAAAGTATATACGATACAGATATAGCTGTGACAGATTGTTTTCTTGGTGTGGAAATAAAAATTAGCAATATACTGATACTCTATTATAAGGAGTAGGAAGTATGGGAATGCACTTACAACATTTTACTATTTTATATCTCTAATTGTATATCTCATATATAGTAAATATATACACATGGGCATGTATGTATATCTGTTTGCTTTTTATGTGTATGCGTAGTTTTAGCTTCTTTTTATGAATAATCGATTGAGCTCAGCAGCATCATTTGTTGTTACAGATTTATTCTTCCTGTTATTTTCTTTTATTTCTAAAAGTTAAGGATTGGGTCAATCTTATCATTGTTCTGACGCATCTTTTGTAAATGTCATGCTTCAGGGTAAACTGATATCTTTATGATCTTCCGAAAATTTTCTACTGGCATAACAGAAATGATTATTTATCTTCCCAAATGTTCAAATGGCCTTAAACTGCTTTAGGGTTATTTGCTTCACAAGGCTAGTATTGATCCAGATTTTATAACTGACTAAATAAGGAAAAATAGTCTTTACAAAATAGCTAGAAAGATTGCTTCAACTGGTGATTTTGTGTTAATCATTTTGAAATTATTGCAGAAAACTGATGGTGAAAGGGCATATCTGAGACTGCTTGAAATGGAAGGACTGATTTTAAGAAATTAAGATGGAAAAATGCAACAAAAAAAGAAAAAAGAAATAAGATGTAATTCTTTATTTTGGCTATGGATTTTAAAGACTTTTCTAAATATGTAGATTTAAGTATATTATAAAAGAAAAACCTATAATTGATAAATCACTCACAAAACACTCTAATTTTAATTCTTTGAACTAAAATATTTTCACTTTATTAAACACAATGAAATCTCAAGCATTTGTATTTCTTGTCTAGCTGAAATTCTTTTTTTTAATGATTTTATTTATTTATTTTTAGAGAGAGGGTAAGGGAGGGAGAAAGAAAGTGAGAAAAACATCAATGTGTGGTTGCCTTTCATGCGCCCCCAACTGGGGACCTGGCCTGCAACCCAGGCATGTGCCCTGACTTGGAATTGAACCAGTGACCCTTTGGCTTGCAGGCCAGCACTCAGTCTACTGAGCCACACCAGCCAGGGCTAGCTGAAGTTCTTTCAGTTGAAGTAACCTACCCTTGTGGAATATTCTGATAGTGCCAGATGCAGTATTAGTCTCATTGAGAAACATGCCAAGAACTGCCACAGATAGGTCTCCAGTTGAAATATAATTGGTCAGTCATATGACCCTACACACATTCCCTGCACATTTACTTACACTGAGTAGTTTTCTCACTTCACATTGATGAAATGCTACAGCTTGGCAGGAAAGGTGACTAGAATCTATATTCACCACCGAACTAGGAGATAATTAAACACATTCTAAAAGATACAAATTAAGGCACACAATTTATAATTTATATAAATAATTGTTATGAAATATCAGAACCTTAATTATCTGAAGGACATAATCAAATGCTTATATATACCACTTGATGCTAGGTCAAAGAGTGTAGTATTTAGATATCATTATATCTGTCTTTTAGCAGCTATATCTTTGGTCCACTGCCTGACAGTGCAAAGAACAGGCAAACAATAATTATTTAATTAGGGAATGAGTAATTTGGCTATATTTGCTGAAGAATTAGTGTTTCTTGTGTACATACACATCCGGAAATGGCAGTGACTCAATGTTTATCAGAGTAGGTATTATAGTGAGAACTCTGCATGGAAAATCACTTTGTGAAAGAATCATAGTAGTTAGTTATTGAATGCTTATTCTCCGCTAGGCACTGTGTTAAGTTCTTCACATGAAATCTTATCAGGTCAGCTTATTATAAGGTTTCTCTGTTTTAAATATGGGAAAACAGGGTTTAGAGAGCATAAGCAAATTTACAAAAGTTATGTAGCTACTACATGCTGGCAGGGAAGCCAAACTGATAATTTATATAAAGGACAAGTTGTATCGCCTTTGTATTGCTGCTTGAGAATTTTGCTGTCGCAGCTTCTTGTCCATGATGATGTGACCTGAAGGAAATCTTTCAGAAAAATAAAATAGCAGTGTCAAAAATAAGCCACATTTTTGTTAGTTACTACAAATAAGTAATGCAGTGTTTGCGTTTGGTCAGTCACCTCCTAATTTAAGTGTTTTTATCCGTGCGAACCCATAACTATATTACTTCACTGTAAACTTGAATTAGATTTAAGATTACTATATATACATAATAATGTATAATATATAATGTATATATAAAATAATATATAATATGTGAATAAATGTGTGTGTATATATATATATTTTAATACTTACCTGGCAGGGGAAGTGCCGTGATCACGAAGGTGGTTTCCCAGGGTGAGGCTTATCCGTTGCACTCTTGATGTCCTGACCCCTGCGATTTTCCCAAATGTGGGGAACCCAACTGCATCATTTGTGGCAGTGGGGGACAGCATTTGTGCCCTCACCTGGCAAAAAAAAATATATATGTATAACTATATTTTAGTTATTTTCCAGTGGGGTTACTAAATTCTGAGATTTCACAGATAATTCTTTTTTTTTAGTCTGTAGTTTGATATCTCAGAATGGACCTATGAGAACAATATTGTGTGAGATCCAGAAGGGTCTGATTTCATTTTGAATCGTTCGTTTTATGGGAGTTGATTTTCAGACTTCATTTCTGGACCCTTATTTGCATGAATCAGAGTGAACGTGCACGTCTCTGGGAGCACAGGCCGGGTTTGACGGCAATGGCACGGAGAGGGGAGAGGTGAAGGGTTGGGCGTAGGGTCCCGGCACGGGGACACGTGTCTGGCAGGGATGGCATGGGGCGCAGGGCAGCCCTTTGAGAACCTTCCACACTCTCGCGGGGGCACCGCTGAAAACTAGGGGGGTTTAGTTTGTATGTGGGGTTTTGGGGGTGTGGTAATGGTGTAGAAACGTGTTTTTATAGTATTACATTAAAGATGCTTATATGGGACTTTGAACAGCTAGATGACTGATTACAAAGAGAAATATAAAAATGGCTAATATGTCTGTAGCACTCGATCATTAATAACAAGGAAACAAAGACATGGAAGCCCAGGAATCTGAAGCGGCTTTGTCCAAATTGCCTGCCAGCAAGTGGTGGAGTAGATCTGAACAGATCATTTCAGTTAAAATCCAGTTCTTTCTTGCTGCGACACAATACCTCTTTAACATAGTCTACTATCTATACAGTAGAATAAGAACACAAAAAAGATTTTCAAAGTTCTAACTTGACATCTTTATTCCCTTTAAATCAGCTTTGTAATGTCACTAGAACAAGGGCGATATCCTGATAAAATAAAGAGTATTTTAATAGCAGACCTCAGCAGAATTGTTAACATATGCCAAACTGGTAATTTAATAAAGGAGAAAACACTGTGTTTACATAATGCTTTATTTTCTTTTACAGTCTAAGTCTTAAAAATAAAACTTCCAAAAGCTTCTTCTTTTATATCTGTTTCTTTTCCACTATATACTGTCAATAAAAGTACTAAATTAAATAACACAAATAAATAACACCTATTTGTAATGCCCTGAAATTAATCTTTTTAGTTTTAAAAATCCCCTAATTATGTTCGGTACTTGAGCACCTGTCATCGCAAACTTTATATTGTGCATAGTTTCTGTTTCTAAACTCTTACAGGTTAGTTGTACGGTAATTTGGATGGTGCCTCACAAACTGTAATAAGCTCATGACATTATGTTGTTTTTATCCTCCCTGCCCGCTGTTCATTCTCAATATGAGAAATCACAGCATATCAATGACAAGAGGGCTGGCTCTCAGACAGCCTTTTGTAATTATTCCCACTGGGGCACTGTCAATAGGATTAAAATACAGAATCTGGATCTGTGTGTCCCAGGTGAGGTCAGCACTCTGAGCAGTGGGAATACAATTCCTACAAGCTGCGCTTTCCCCTTTGCATCATAGAAGCACAGACATTAATACGACACAAATATTTGAAAGCTCCTATGGAAACAGACTCACTTTCCCTGAATTAAGTAAAATGTCCATCTGCAATAAATAAAAATAACAGCATGTATTAGAATCCCTGACTATGTATGAATAGATTGTACAATAATATTAAAGCCTGGGCACTTTCAATTATAGAAGAATCCACTTATACTTCATAATTAATAAACTTTTTGCAGCTGCATAACTGTGGCCGGAAACATCTGCAAAGCCTCATATTTTACACACAGACACATGCACATAATTCCTTCAGAAAAAGTTCAATTGCGCTTAAAATCACAGGTCTGGAAACAGTAAGACCCGAGGAAGCTGGATCTAGTTGTATTCAGTCAGGCCATGGAAGGGGAATTCAGGAGTAGGGAGGAATGAAACCAGCTTTTGCCTGGCAAAATGCTGTGAATAAAAAATAATATTTAAGATCTATTCAGATATTTACTCAAAACTCACATTGTCTATAATGTATCAAAAATCTCCCCTAAATACAAGCTTGGTGTTGATAAGTATGCATTTCTTTTAAGTTGTAAAATTACATAGATAAAATTGCTACTTGTCAGATAAAACGTAAATTGTTATTTATGTGACTCTAAAATTAACAAATGGGTAAGGAGAATGTATGGATTATAGATGTTCAAAATTTTAAAGTAATTCATAGTTCATTTGTTTTATCTAAATACAGCTTTATGAAAACATGAATATAGAATATGTGCTAGTAAGGCAAAGTAATATATTATCAACAGATAAAACTTGCTACTGTTTTCTTTGTTTGCTTACTTGAATGTTAAGTTTGAAGTTGTATTATTAATGGATACTATTATATGTAATAGCTTTACTGAGATATAATTCACATGCCGTACATTTCACCCATTAAAGTAAACAATTTAGTAGTTTTTGGTATAGTCATAGAGTTGTTCAACCTTCACTGCAAATTAATTTTAGAGCATTTCTGTCACCCCTAAAAGAAGCCCTGTACCCATTAATGATCACTTACCATTTCTCCTCACTGTTCCAGCCCCTAGCAACCACTGATTAACTTTCTATCTCTATAGATTTGCTTATTCTGAATTTCTCATAAAGGGAATTACATAATACACAATCTTTTGTGACTGGATTTCTTCACCTAGCATAGTGTTTTCGAGGTTTATCCATGTTATAGCATGTCAATATGTAACTCCTTTCAGTTGCTGAATAATGCTCCATTGTGTTTATTCATTTATTTTTTGATGGGCATTTGGGTTAGTTCCACTTTTTGGTTATTATGAATAAGCCTGCTGTGAACATTTATGTACTGGATTTTGTGTGGAAGCATCCCTAATATGCAGCCACGGAGCATAGCTGACTGAGATGATGGATTATTAGTGCCTTGATGTCCAGGATGTTGTCAAAAAGCCTGAGGTTAAAATCGGAGTTTAAGATTTTCAAGAGAATAGCCCATTAAGGATCAGGGAATCTTTCTTGGCTGTAGAACTCTAGAACTCTGTGGATTTTCTGAGATAGAGTCCTTAGAAATAAAACTAGATAAGCTATCCCCTACGCTTACCTTTATAGGTAATAAATCTCAAGTACTAGGGCAAGTCTTGAGCATCTGCACCCTCCTTCACAAAGAAGAGATACTGTTCCATTTCACCTAATTGCTTAGACTGAAGGGTAGAAATTTGTCGATGGCTTTTAGCATGGCCTTTCAGATTGTTCATTCAGAACACAGTTTTTAAACCAGTACCCTGATTATTCCACAGACCGCCTCGTGCAAGTATGCACTCATTGCTTAAACACTTGACATCCATTGAAGATGGCTGTGGAATGTGCAATAGTTAGGAGACTTTGAGAATCAGAGTACAAGGATTTAGTATCAGTTCTCCTGTATATTTAGATTTCTCTGTGTTCAGAATTTTGTTGCAGTATTATAATTCTTAAGTAATTTGATTTATAGATAGGAAAACCTATTGCCTTTTGTTTTTAAAGGAATTTAAATCCCACATATTATTCAAACCAATTGAGTTACATAGGACACTTAAATACTCTTATTTAAAGTAGTAGAAATTAAATATATTAAATTACATTTATTTTATTGCAGTAGATACTATAACAGATTTTGTAATATAGTATAATTTTGTGGATATATTGAAGTAGATAATAATGTGACTGTCTAGTAAACAGAAGTTTCATGTGCTTCCTTGATTCCCTTTTCTTGATTTTTTTTTCATTTAAAGAACAGACTACATGAAAACTTGCTTAGTATGAAATCTGACAAGATTATGGTTCTTGGCTCTAGGATAATGAATTTATGTTATTTTATTCATTAAGGTGCTAAGGAATAAAAGAAAAAGTAAAAAGCATCAATCCCAGGCCTTTTTTGGTAACACTGAAAAAAATAACATTACAAAAATAATAGGTGAAAGATTTTTTACAAAAGTACTAAAATGTTGGAAACAAATTTTATACATATTTCCAATTTTTATCAATCCAATGAAACATTACCTCAAGGTGTGGTGAACACAATACAGTACACAGATGATGTATTATAGAATTGTACACCTGAAATCCATATAATTTTATTAACTAATGTCACTGCAGTAAATTCAATAAAGAAGAAAAAATATATAAACACAAAAAAGTGTTCAGTTAAAAAACCAAAAACATCAAAAGGCAGGAAATTAAAATTATATGTTTCTTATTGTACTTAACTGTGTCATAGACACCTTATATTAAAGTTTGCTTTGAGTTCAAATGCTGTTGAAAAAATTGAGAAATAAAACAAAGGAACAAAAGTCTTAAAACTACTATTGCACAACTCTTAAAAAGTCATTCCTGTATACTTCAGGGTTATGTATGAAGGGGAATTTGCCTTTGATTGAAGTTTCAGAAGTCATTTATCCTTAAAAACTTTTTTCTAGCACTTTATAGAAAACCAGCTGCATTTTGGGGGGGGGAAGGGGACGGATTGCCTTGGCTTCCGTGCGGGCTTTTTGGGAGCAGGTGGAGAACTCATCTAATTCTTCCATGCTTTGTCCTGTGTAATGTGCCCCACATTGTTGGCCCAAACTTTCAGGAAAAAATGCTCTCATTTTAATTTTTTAATTCAATTTTTTATTTATTTCTATTTAGATATTTCATTTTTGTTTTATAAGGAAATTTTAACATTTCTTCTTGAACATATATGGTACGAGGAATTTTATGTAATAAATAATTACAAAACACAAGAACAGATACAAAGTATTTCAGGTACTACCCATGTATAATGCACATCCTTATTTTTCCCTGAAAAATTTGTGCAAAAGTGCTCATTATACATGGCAAAATGCGGTATGTGGTTGACACTCAGATGTTACTTCACCCCAGTTTCTGTCTATGATTGTTTTATTCAAGCTATTTCATGAAGATATTTAATCTAAGAACGTGTGTTACTTTCTTCCCAAACATTTTAACCACCCAATTGCTCACTGCTACCGTAAGAGTCACAGCGTACATTGTTTCACGTTCTTGACCTGACAGCGTAGCTCTAAAGGTTTTGTGCAGCAGTCTGCTTCTCTGTGGGGATACGTTCCAGGGCCACCCGTGGATGCTCGAAGCCAAGGACAGTACCAGACACTATGTATACTAAGTTCTTTTCCTATACACAAAGTTGGATTTATGAATTAGGCATAGTAGATTAACAATAACTAATGATAAAATAGAACAATTATAATTATACTGTAATAAAGTTTATGTGAATGTGGGTTCTCTCAAAATCCTGTTGTGCTATATCATCCTTCTCCTGCGGTGATGTGAGATGGTACCATGATGAGTTGAAGTGAGGTAAATGAAGTAGGCAGTGTGACATTGGTCAGGCTGCTCTTGACCTTCTGACAACACTTCCGATGGAGGGTCACCCGCTCCGGGTGGCCCTGGATCTTGGAGCCATGCCAACTGACTGTGGTAGTAGAAACTGCGGAAAGCAAAACCACAGAAAAGGGGGGACTCTTGCACTTCTTTTAATAACTCTAAAGTAATCGTTTCCTAAAAGGTTAAGACAAAACTGTCTTGTTACAAGTCATCATTTTCAGTATTAACTGAACTGAAACAAAATATTACTTCAAAGAAAAAAATGTTAAGACTTTGATGACTACATTTTCCAGTATTGCTTCTATCATTATCTCTTCAACAATAGCCGTGTGTGCACGCCATCGTTTTGCAGGCATCCTCGGTGCCAACACTCATAGTGAGATCGAGAAAACCTATTTAATCTCTCTTCTGCAAGGTGTGCCAGGATATCGTTTCATAGTTCTCTAAATTAAAAAAGTGGCTTTAAATTAGTAAGTGGGTATAGTGAAAGACAATAGGGGCACATTGAAAATTAATTTTGGGGGTTGCTACAGCCCTTGAGAACTGTTGAATAAGTGCCAAACTTTGGCTTATTCAGCAGTCAGCACTGACAGAATAGCATATGGTTGAGTATCCGTAGTCCTGTGTTCTAAATCCAGTTTTAACCTAGACAAACGGAATGATTTGCAGAACTCAGGTTACTTTTGCTTCAAATCTGTTTTCCCATCTGTTAAAGTGGTAGGAGAATTTAATGTAATTTGGAAGTTGAATGATAAGGATTTTAAATTTCTCACATTAGGCACCGCATATATTCCACAAATCATGTATGTTGAGCAAAAAATGTACCTCATTTGTGAGAAAAACGGGAATAACCCTTTAGTTAGAGGCTTTTATGAGCAATGGGAGAATGAGTATTCTGAAGGAATCCACTAGGTAGTTTGCTGCCTAGGAATTCCAGAAAACTTACCTAAGTAGATGTTAAATCATGGTGTCATCCTGTTCCCTCTCTTCCTGCTTTATACCTTCCTCTCCCTGTAAAAAGTAAGTGCACACATACTCTCAGCAAAGGCTCTCAACGTAAGCCTCTCTCTCTCTATCTCTCATCTCTCACCTATCTATCTCTATGTAGCTGTCTCTCTTTTTTTTTTTTTTCCTTTTTTAATTCTTTGGGTCTTAACGTTGTCAAGCTGCAGGCTGTGAGTAAAGCATTGCCTTCTCTATTTTATGGATGTCATATCTGAAAATTGACTTACAGATGATACTTAGAGCAAGAAACAATGAATACTTAAAAGAAAGGTGTTTTCATTCTGAGAAAGCCATGCTAAATTCTTTATTTTAGCAGTTCAACATTCTTATTTTATTTTCACCTGAAAAGTAATTTTATTTTTTTACTTTAACTTGTCAATGCTTCTTTTCTTGAACAACTTTATCTTCTGTTTGATACCCAGCTACACTCATATTGGAAACTTATTAAAAACTACTTAGAGATTCCACTTGGTAGTTAAAACCATGCAACTAAGATGGTTTGAATAAAAGCCTATCCATGTATATGCTAGATAAACTTTAGGAACTGTTTTTATCTCTTATTTTACAGAAATTCTCTATCCTGATGGAGCTGATTAAGGGCCAGAAAGCTAACTCCCTTAAATGAGACAAAATTTTAAAAGATTCCAAACTACCACTGTAAATAAAAAATCTTTCTTTCAAATACAAAATCATTTAACCATTCTCTTATCTGGCAGGACCATATCTGTAGAAGCATTTTTGTGTTATACTTTTGTTATATTATTTGGTAATCAATCTCATTGTTCTCTTTGTGCCTTAGATTTGTAGTAATTGCTACTGAGAACATGTGAAATGCATTAATATTTTTGCTTATTATGCTACATGAGTGTTTTCCTCTTGTATGAACTGAGGAAGCCAACTAAAGGGGCCTGGCTTCAGAGGGCAGCAGTGGATAATATATTTGCAAAGAAATGATTGTAGTTCTGTTCCCATATCTAACATTTATCTATTACATTATAACATATCTTTAAATTAAGTTTCTAAGTTATCCAAAATATCTATCTTGTTCATGTAAAACAGTTTTATTTTCTTGAAACTCTAAATATGATTTTGAGCTCTCAATGTATCAGAATTATGCATTAAATATTCAGTTCAGCATGTGAACAGAAATTGAGAATGTTTCACCTTTTATCCTGGAGAATATACTTTTCCGATAAGATTTTTTTTCCCACCGAAGAGCGAAATGTGATTAAGTTACTGAATAATACCCAAGTTAAGAACATTAAAGAAACTTGAATCTAATAAATTAAAAGTTATAATTTAATTTATGTTAACGATTCACTAATCTTTATAGATATGATTTATTAATTTCTATTAGATTTGAAGGTCACTAAAACTTAATAGATAATCATTTAAAATATGAAGGACAAATGGAATTTATTTAATATATTCAATGTATAATACCATCAATAAATATAAAATTGTTAAAATAATAAAAATTGAGTTTGCTTAATTTTAATTGAAAATATATAAAATATCCAGTGATAGTAAATAGTTCAAGGTTACGTGATTTAATAACAAAGAAGATGTAATTGAGTAAAAACTACTTCACGAGGTGGTGACAGAGAAGTTCTCTGTACCTGTGTGTCCCTTGTCGCTGAGTTGGCCCGACCAGACCCCGAGCCTCTCCGTGGAGGAGAAACAGCCCTGGTGTGTTTCCAGTTGATGGCTTTCCCCTTAGTTCTAGTGGAACAGGTTTCTCCTATTTATGGGATTTCGTTACTGTTACGAACAAGGAAGTTCACTTAGTGGAAAGCAACCTGCCTTTTAAGTTACATTGGTTGAAATTATATTTTGAAATTTCCTGAAAATTGGAAAGGAATATACTTCTATCAATTTACAAAAATTGATGCAATTTGTAATACCATTATTTCTAGTAGATGATGCAAATTATTTTTATATTTTTCATTTTAAATCATATTTATACTTACACTTAATGTATAGCTATATTTGATAAAGAAAACATAACTTCTAAGTGTATTAATACGATTCAACACACAAGATAATCACATTGAAATCAAAGTTACCCTTAATTAAATATCCTAAGATTCTGTCTAAATAAATTATGCTTGTGTTCAGTTTTGGGCTCTGGACTTTGAGCTAATGCCAGCTATAGGCACAAATTTGCTGTATAATTTGTTTTTTATTATTTTTGTCTTACAACGTAGTAGTATAACTTGGGTTGCTGATATATACCAAAACAAAATTTTAATCATAAAGAGCTTGTTTTTCAAAAATCGTATTTCATATTTTATTCTTTGCTGAATCTGACTACAGTTTTTGAAAGGTCTGTTTGCTCTCATGTTTCTGTTTTCCCTTTCTCTTGCATCCCAGCCTGTGGCCGCGGGTTCTACAAATCTTCCTCTCAAGATCTGCAGTGCTCTCGGTGCCCCACGCACAGTTTCTCTGATAAAGAGGGCTCTTCAAGATGCGAGTGTGAGGACGGGTACTACAGGGCTCCCTCTGACCCCCCGTATGTGGCGTGCACAAGTAAGTCCCTAACAGTGAAGTTAAAAAAGGACTTCCAGGCCCCTGCTCCTCATTTGTACTGTTGCGACATCATCGAGACAGGCATACAATTTGTGAATACAGTCTTAATTATTATTAAATATTTAGAATTGTTCATGAACCTCTAAGACTCAACGATAATGTAAAATGCATCTTCAACTTCAATGTAATTTTTATGTCTGTGAAATCAAGATGCAGTTTAGTATTTTTCACATGTATTTTACAGGAATCATAAAATAGAAAAATTATTTGAGTCTTACATGTGCATAAAATGTGATTAAAAAGTAATGGTTTCTAAATTAAAATTCCATTACTAAATAGAGCAAATCACACATCTTGGTGCTTCAATTAATGAATGTTTGAGAGTCTCAAATCCAAACCAAATTCCAGACAGTCTTATAAATCATTCTTGAGCACATTAAAAATGAATAGATGTATTCTCTGT
This sequence comes from Micronycteris hirsuta, assembly GCA_004026765.1. NCBI lineage: Eukaryota > Metazoa > Chordata > Mammalia > Chiroptera > Phyllostomidae > Micronycteris > Micronycteris hirsuta. Next base: position 130,561 of record PVJI01002479.1, on the reverse strand, counting down.
TATATGCTTAAAAGGAAAACTATTTTTTTTAAACAACTGCACAACTGTTTTGTTTTTTTTTTTTTTTTAGGAGAATTAACTGTTCTTTTTTTAGTTGCTTGGAAGTAAAGTAGCTAAAGGCCGTGGCGAAAGTACAAAGACAGTTGTTATCCTGTTTTCATTTTGACATATTAAATGGAAAATAAATAAAGCCTCTTGCCAAATGAATTCAAGGGGGCTTTTATATGGCTTCTCTAGGAAAGGTAATGAAATGTTTATGTGAAAGAAAGCATTTCAACTAGTTTTCTGTATGGTAATTGAGCCACTCGCCTAGTGCCCCACAAGATCCTTTCGTTCATTTTGTTTGCTTTTTATTCCTATCGTGTTTATTTGTTTGTTTGTTTTGGTTTCCCAAGGGCCTCCATCTGCACCACAGAACCTCATTTTCAACATCAACCAGACCACAGTAAGTTTGGAGTGGAGTCCTCCTGCGGACAATGGGGGAAGAAACGATGTGACCTACAGAATACTGTGTAAGCGGTGCAGTTGGGAGCAGGGTGAATGCGTTCCCTGTGGGAGTAACATTGGATACATGCCCCAGCAGACTGGATTAGAGGATAACTTTGTCACTGTCATGGACCTGCTGGCCCACGCTAATTATACTTTTGAAGTTGAAGCTGTAAATGGAGTTTCTGACTTAAGCCGATCCCAGAGGCTCTTTGCAGCCGTCAGTATCACCACTGGTCAAGCAGGTATGTTTTTTTGTTTGCCTTTACTAAGTGAATGATGTCTCTATGAAAGGGAGGTGTCTCGCTTGAATATTTAGTTAACTTGGCTACACAGAACTCAATTATTCCAGCTTGTTGATTATTCACACCTTTAACTTTTCTTTGTTATTTCTCCTGCTGCCTGTTAAACCATTACTAGACTCATTAACATCTCCTCCAGAGATCTGGCAGGAGAAATAAAAGGGATAAATTGTAAACCAGTTAAGACTGCTCTAGGACAAGAACGTCTGTTCAAAGATCCAGAGGAGGAGAGTGTATGTATTGGATAAAGTGAAGTGAAAAATATTTCTTGCATTTTTACGTTTTTGTGTGCCCTGTGCTTGTGATCAAAATGTACATGATAATTAGGAATAATGAAAGAGTTGGCTGCACTCTCTCGCATAGCGTTAACCAATTTTTTACCAGACAGAATGTGATATTAAAATATAAAGCAAGTCTGCATTAAATTTTTCATGAAAGAATTTTAAGTTCATCAGTAGATTTGTGATATTAATGTTTATAATATTGAAATAAGCACTTAAAGAGATCTCATGATGATTTCATAAGAAATGAACTAGGAAATATAATAACCATGATTACGACCTTTGTAGTTTAGCCTAAAAGTAATTTTCACTTATTTACTTAACTGGCATTTGAGATGCCGTAGTCAGTCATTCTTTGCTCTGCCAAGTGTATTTTGGAAAGTACAAAATGGGAAGGAAGCTTCATAAATTGAAGACTTTATATACCTTCAGAGAAATCTTGTTACTGAAGGAAGTTTCAGAAGTTGAGGATTTTCCCAACCTTTCAAAAGTTCTTGCTGCTGAAGGAAGATGCTAGGCAGTAGATGTAGCCAGGTGCTATATCATCATCATTAATACAATTGGACCCTCACTGGGGTCCTGAGCCGTGTGAGCAACATAACAAGCTTATAAAGGTCTTCTTGATCTTTGGCTGACTGTCAAAAACCAGTATTATCCCAAATTCCTGGACATAGACTAATCTAGTCTTCATTTCTATGCCAATTTTAACAAATCTTTACTTATTTAAATTATATCTGCAGAACGAAAACTATGCATCTGGTCTTCTGCTTACCATTTTGAACAGATTAGTAGGTTCTTATTCTTAACATTTCTTTTTGATATATAAAATCCTATTGCACATCATGTCTCCCGTGTAAAAGCAGATGTCTGGAAGTAAAACAACATAGCGGCTTTTAAATCTTCAAACATTGAACACAGTAAATAACCTATTTAACTGATACGTGGATTGATATATTTTATTTACCCTTACCCTATTTACCAGTCTTTTAAAATGCTGTGGTCATTACATATTTTGTGTTGCAGTATATTTAAATTTGCCATCATAACTCTGCAGTGAGTGTGTCTGAGACACTTTAGTTTCATAATTTTGACATTATGCTATCTTTGGCACCGTAGTAGGACTCTGAGGTCCGCTGAACTAGAATAACTGCTTTATTCCTGCTAATGCCGAGTATAAAAAGGGACATTTTAATTTTTTTAATGCAACATAAAGATGCTGAACTGATACCACAAATAGAGTTTGCCAAATAGGTTGCATTTGGAGTAGGTTTTCTTGCTCTTTAAATGTCGGTGATTAATTTTTCAAGTTTATGTTACACTAGCTAAATGGGTCATAGATTTTCCATAAATTTTTGAATCAAATATCTTACAGTGGTTAGGTAAAGTGGCTTTGGGCATTGATTCTCTTTTGGTTAAGAGCGAACTAGATTTGTTTTTGGAGGGGAGGAAGTAATTTAAATGTGCAAAAATTAAATTGTGATGGTTGCACAACTCTGTAAACATACTAAAAATATTTAATTGTATAGTTAAAATGAGTGAATTTATGGTATGTAAATTATATCCCAATAAAGCTATTAAGTTTTTTATAAAGAATAAACATAATAAAGTTCAAAAGCAAACTAGGTTTGCACTTTTATATTGAAATATTAATGTAAAATTGCCTAGTCTCTACCACATCTCAAACATGAGAAACCCATGAATTTTCACTGTTACGCTCACTGTTAGCTTTTTCTATTAGCATTTTCTTCTTACAAAAAATGTATTTTAAAATGGCAACAAACTGTGGCAATTTTAAGTTTTAATTTATTTTTAACAGGAAATTTAGAATCTGTTAGTGACTATTGTTTTATCCAATGTCTATAACCAAATCCTCCCCCCACCACCTGCTGCAAGGTGCATCACCGATACTGGTGCTCTTTTTAAAGGGGGAGTGATTTGAAACTTTGTGTATGCTCATGCCAGTCACAGAAACCTGCAGTGACCCTTGACACCCCCATTCTCTATTAACCAAACAGCATCACCACCCACCTAGTTTATGCTGCAGACACTTCAATAATCCATGTAAATCTCAATTTCTGGTTCCTTATCCTCCTCATCAGCAATCCACTGATGCCTAGTATAAAAACAGAATCTGCCTGTGAGGCGGCAAGGACACAGAGTAACAATGGAATATAGTCCGCCAGTTTTGAAGGCAGTGTGAACACTCTGTAATTCCTTTTCTATTGAGTTTGGAGTCGAACTCAGGACCCTCCACAGCAACGTTTGTGGAAATGGGAATACACCGAAGACCTTCTATCCTTCGTTCAGGGCAGTAGTAGAGTTTTGGGTGTTAAAGGATCTATGTGCTCTAGCCCCAGTCCTGACACTTAGGAGGTATGTGCTCATGGATGAATCACTAAAGTTCTTTATGAGTAAAATAGGGATAAAATACGGTCTAGATTCCTGTTTTATCCTGTTAAATAAGACTATATTAAAACTATTAAACTTAAAACTATTACTACAAAAATGTTATTTCAGAGAGTAGCAAGATGAATGCAGATTAGTTATCTTTTTATGGAGTTTATTGGGGTGACCCTGGTAAACAAAATTAAACAGTACAGGTTCCAGGTGCACAATTCTGCCACACATCATCTGTACATTGTATAATCCTTTATTCATGTAATTCTTCGTGTAATGTCAAAGCAAAATGCTCTAAAATCTTCATCTATTGCAATGTTGGGGGGGGGAATAATGGAGGCCCAGATTTCTCTGGGTAGCATGGACATTTTAATGATGTTAAGACTTCCTATCCATGATTGTGGTATATGCTTCCACTTATTTTTGTCTTCTTTAATTTCTTTCTTCAAATATCTGATAATTTTCCAAGTACAGGTCTTTGACATCCTTGGTTAAATTTAGTCCTCAGTATATTTTTATGCAATTATAAATGGGATTGTTTTCTTACTTTCCCTTCTGACATTTCACTACTGATGTACAAAAATACAATAACACTGTTCTTTCTGCATACTAGCTGTACAACAAATGTTGTGCTATTAATTCCATTGGGGATACTAGTCATGCACAAGAAAAGTTAAATGATTTTCCAAGTGGGAAAGCATTGAGGTATGAATGGAAAAGGCATAGGTTTGATATTTGATGACATAATTACTTAATTTTGGACAAGTTATTATCTCTTTGAACTTAAATTTTCTTCTGAAACAGCATCATACTACTTGACTCCTCATAGCCTTTTGGCTGTGATTTTATTGTCTTTTAAGAAGGTATTAAAATAGCTCTACATTCTTAATTTGACTAATTTCCTTTATGTTTTCAAGTGCCCATATCTTATTTCACTGTCAAAATTAAGATTTGCTTAAGTATTACCTTTGCTTAGATTTCTGTAATGTTTATCAAGTGTTGAATGAAACATAAGTATAGTTATATAACATACATAGTAAAAATTACTTTTAAAAGAGACAGTGCCAGAAGTCATGCTCTGTATTTGTGAGAATATCATTACTCATATTTGTTAATGTTACTCAAGTGACTGTTTTTCTCATGTTAGTTCAGATCATTGTTTTTAATAATTTAAAATTGTAGTCCAATTATAATAAATTAATTCCATTTAAGTTTATATGTTTTGATATTTCTTAGGAATGTATAAACTTGACATAATTTTAAGGGAATTTGATGTTATGAAAAACTATATTGCTTGAGAGCATTTACTGATTATTTTGAATAATATTAATCCAACAGCCTCATAAAGTGAAAAAAAAGATGTAAATGAAAGAAAAGTCAACAGTACCACACCACCAACAAAAATACTTTATAGAAATAGTTTTAGTGTCAATACAACTTATGTACATACTCACACTTATGCAATCTGCAACAGAAAGATCAATTGAATGAGATTCGTTTAATAGGAAACCATTCGAAATACGCATTTCTGTTAGTGTCTAGTTATTTTATAAATCTGATGTACCTGAAAGGCAGAACAAATTCAGTCATGCTAATTTCATGCCATAGGGCATGATATTTTAGAAAATTACATGCTTTGCTTAGCAAGTAGGAGTTTTCGATTATTTTAGTGAGTTTTAATTCTTTAACATTTAAGTATTTTTGTTGTGCCATTAATTAAAAATTATACATGTAGACACATTAACAGTTTTTCTTTAATGGTCATCAGTAATTAAAACATGAGAGGGAACCCTGCAGAAAAGCCAGAATTTATTTATAAAAAATTGTGTATTTATTCTTACAGGATTAAGCTTCAGTTACCTTTAAAATACACTGCATTTGATGCAATACATGTGTCGAAATGTTTTTCCGACTGCTCAAAGCAGTTTTGAACTCAATTTTGTTGCCTTTTAGTGCTTCTGCCGTTTTTTGTTTTACCTCTTTCATGTGACAAAACGTTTTCCCTTGAAGACTTTTTTCGCCATTTTTGGTCAAAAACTGCTGAACATTCAGCGTGGTGTGGGCAGGTGCGCTCGTAAATCACCCATCATGAAATCATGGGCAAACGCATTGAAAGAATCTTCAAAAAAAGTCACTGAAGCCGAACATAGCCTCTCACAACAATGCCAGCTGTACCCTGATACGTATTGGTTCCTAAGCCTGTTCTACAAGGGCCCCGCCCTCCAGAAAATAATTCCGTTTTTTGGTGGGTACCCCCTCGTATATAATGAGGATTTTGTAATAATCTTAATAATATTTTTATATGGGAAATCCAGCCATGTTGGCATTAATACTGACAACTACACCTTATTGAGTGCTTATTATGGGCTAGTCATTTTATATACCCACACAATATGTTTATATTCCAACTTATTATGGAAACTTAGAAGAAGAGTATGTCTGTGTGTGATACAGTCTTATGGTAGGTGTCTCACACATTTTATTTTAACATTCTCCACATATTATTTGGGAACTGTTTGTCTTTCCTGTTAGACACTGTTTTCTTACTGCGTCCTTGCATTGTTCACATTATAAGAAAACAGTAACATTGCTCCTGTAACATTGGGTTCAGGGTATGTACTTAGTAAATCTGTTGAACAAATTTTAAAATTCTGTATGTAGTACTGTAATAAAAAAACAGACTTTTTAAGATGATCAAGATTAATATATAAAGGATTAGTTTAATTCAAATTCAATATAATATCTAAATTCAATGACTATATAGGATAATGATTTCAAGTATAAAAATTTTGTGATCTGGACTTGAAACTATAGATATATTTAAAATCTTAAAACGAGTTTTCAATCATAGCCTGGTATTTAAGTAGAGGTTTAGGACAAAAGCTTAAAGTAATCCTATTTTTAAATATTAAGATGTGAATAACCTTTAATTTTGAAAACTTAGAATTCTTCATATTTTGAAAATCTGAAAATAGAATTAATTTCTATCTTTTTATATGACATTGAATGTAATGGAAGCATGAGTGGAAACCGAAATTTGTGATCTTTTTCATTTGTGCTCAGGACTACTATTTTAAGCACGAAACACCAGCTTTTCTTATATTATTTTAATATGTTTTCTGTTTAGTAATATTTTTGTGTGCTTCAGACTATAGTATATAGCTGTTCTGTGATTTTCCTCAATTAAAATATGTGTAAACAACCTATGTTCTCATCCCCACACTTTCACATTCATCTCACCTCCATGCTCTTCAACTCTAGTATCTTTGTGAGCTGTCGGATCACCCCTCAGTGAACTATAGCTGCTTTTGTTGGGGTTAGGGGGAGACGTTGACCTTTATACTGTTCAGTGGAAGGACTCTGTAGACATTTGAAAGAAACATAGCAATAGGTGTTTTAAATAGCCTCTCATATTTTCAATTTAATACATCTTAATCTCGTCTTAAATTTTTGATCTCAGATTTGCTATTTTGTGGATAATAATATTTAAAATCTGGGAAGATCTTAAATCTGTCCATTAGCTTACTTTTAATACTGCTGTGAACTGAATTGTGTCCCCTACCACAAATCTTGTATTAAAGCCTTGACTTCCAACTGTATTTGAACATAGAAGCTATAGGGAGATAATTAAGGTTATAAGTTTGAGGACTTGATCCTACAGGCTTAATGTCCATATAGAAGACACCGGAGCCCTGGCTGGTGTGGCTCGGATTGAGCGCCAGCCTGCAAACCAAAGGTTGCTGGTTCAATTCCCAGTCAGGGCACATGCCTGGGTTGCAGGCCAGTTCCCCAGCAAAGGGCACATGTGAGGAATCCACACATTGATTGATGTTTCTCTCCGTCTCTTTCTCCTTCCCTTTCCCTCTCTCTAAAAATAAATAAAATATTTTTAAAAAGAGAGAGAAGAGACACAAGACAGTTCACAATCTCATTTGGTACAAAAGCAGTTATGAGTTCTGTCCCTGACTTTTCATGCTTGAGCAAGTTTACCATATTCTTGACAATGTTAAACTACAAATTTCTCCATGTTTAAGAATTGAATGCTGTTTCAGGATTTTCTAATGAAAAGGTTTTTATAATTTGATATTTTGAAGATTTAAATTTGTAACTTATTAAATTTAAGCTCCCTCTAAAAACGTTGTTCAAAAATATATGACTACCCATTAGGATCATTATCCTGGAATAGTCCATAATGATGGAATTATGTAAAGTAATTCTTACTATATGTGTTGTTCTTAATAGGGGATCCTTCATTTTACTGTCAGTTTATCGAGTAGAGATTTAAGCAAATTAAAAATATATCTACTAGAATATTATTGGTAAAGAAATAGCCACTTATAAAGACAAGATGCTTGTTCAGTTAAGACATACAACATTTGTTTTAACTGAAATATGACTAACCAGGCCACCTGCTCTTTATTTTTAAAAGAAAAATATGCAAAACAAAAAAAATAACATGTACTTAAGTACAATGCTCATTTTTTTATTGTACCCCCTGGGTCAATATACGAGGTCTGTCCAGAAGTTATCCAGCCAATTACTATAAAAAATAGAGGCATTTGTTAAAGAAGATAAAAGATAAAAGAAACCTTATATATAGGACAATGACACCTAGGTACCCTTCAAAGTAGGCACCTTGGGACCTAACACAGTTTTCCCAATGACCGTTAGCTACCATGTTATATTTTCCTGAATCTCACTGATGGTCTGAAATCTCTTCTCTTTCAAAGGTTTTTTAGTTTTGGGAAAAGCCAGAAGTTGCAGGGGGCCAAATCTGGGCTGTAGTAGAGCTGAGTCACCTGAGTGATTTGATGTTTTACCAAAAAACTGCATCAGATGTGATGCATGAGCGGGCACATTGTTGTGATAAAGCTGCCAATCACCAGTTGCCCATAGCTGCGGTCTTCTGAATCATCCAAATAGTTTCTGCAGAGGAATGTTCAAGCTTAACACAGAATTGATGCAGATTCATTGCTATACTCAGTCATTTTGAATGCGACAATCACACAGTACACATGCTCACTCAGCTATGTCTACCACCCCCACTGACTAGTACAATGAAGTCATCATTGATCAGCCATGCACATTCCAGTCCACTGTGCTTGGCTGCCAGGTTACACCGATGTAGGGCAAAGCATTGCCATTATATTAATGATGGCTGGACTTTTTCTGGACAATTCTCGTATATTGAATTCAGTCTCTTTGTCTAGAGATAGTAAACAATTAAATAATAAAAAGCAAAACCTATAGTATGGTGTCGTACTACTATATTAAGAATGCAAACTAACCTATTTGTGAAATATTTTTAATATGAATTGAATCAAGAGGTGATTTTTCCTTAGTTTAACAAAACTGGTTACCGAATTTACTTGGTGTTGTTTCACAGTACAAAAAGGTTTTTTATCTGTGAGTTGTTGGCTTAGTTCCTATAGAGCAAACTTTTATGACCATTTCCCCAAAGTGTTATTAAAGGAACAGCATTGATTTTTTTTTTCTGAAACAGACACAGTTTCCGAAGAAATTTCATTTAATAGTCAGAAATCAATATGCTGCATTTCAGAGAATGAAAAGCCAGTGGAGGGTAATTTCTTACATTATTTGTATATAAACGAGTAAACTTAATGTGAGTTGATGATGATGATGATGATGATGATGATGAAAACTTGGGCTCATAAATTTGAAGCACATATTTAGGTTCCCATCCTGCCCTATTCCTATGCACTGTTCTACCCAACCATTCCACTTTAGGCCCTGGATAAACTGAGGGATGGCACTTTGAAAAAGGTGGGAGGTAACATTGAAATTGACAAGCATTTATTTGTTCTGTTTTTAGTACCACTGTTAAGAGTGTAAATGTTGATTATTTTATTTCTTGCTTCATTGGTAATGAATTGAAGCAAATTTGATTCAGACAAGCAATCTGGTGGAATAATGCAGAGTTCCCCACAAAAACATCTGTACTAATCAACCAACGCAGTAAATTAGAGCTACAAGGAAAAGACATTGATCCAAGAGGATCATTAACAGTTTTAACCAACTGATATAAGTAATAAGGTAAAGGAGAGAACACTATCAAGATCTTGCTTTTCACATCTGTCACTGCTGCCGAAGCCTGGTTGATACTTGTTTCTACTGCAACTGTTTTATGACTTAGTCTCCCTTTGTACTATTGTAAGAAAGAGAAAGGATCAATTAGTGGTAAAAACCCAGGAAAAAAACTATCCATATTTCCTGCACTCCATTTATAAAAAGGTCAGTCACAAAGGGAGGAATAATTGCTGCAACCCAACAATTAATCAGGGAGAAAGCAGAGTGGATAATGCATGTTCCTGCTTTCGGAAGACACAGGGCTCGGGAAGGAGATCTGAGAAAGTTAGCTTAACTTTAATGTGCAGTTCTTAATTGTCCATAGCATGTTGACATCAGATAATTAGTGTCTCACAATTTTTAATAATGTTTGATCATGAACTTCAGCATGCAGAAAAATGCATATCATTGTCTGAGCATAACATTCATAGTGGCAATCATATATGATAATAAATGCAAAGATATGGTTAAGCCTTTTCATTATTGAATAGTTTATGAACAAGTGGTGCTAATACTCTTAAACATCACACCTTTACCTTCTGTTACATCAGGCTATAATGTGATCTGATGTATTTATGTGTATAGACATGTATGTAGACATTTATTAGCTGTATGTACTTTTTAAATTCATACATTTTATGAGTGTACCTAGATTCCTAAGAGAATGGACATTAGGGCGGCAGTGGAACCTAAATGTTATAAGTCTGAGAATCATAACCCTCTCTGCACGGTGAGTTAATGAATAGCCTTTCTTGGAAAGAGAGAGGGAGATATAATTCAAAAGTTTAAGAGAGAAGTTGTGAGAACACCAAGAGTGAGGAGCTAACAGAATGTGAAGAGCACAGGATGAAGACCAAACTGGAGTGGCAAGGCCAGTTGGACAGGAGATCTGTGACAGTAACAGAAGGATGGGGAAGTTCTTGAGTCAGTTGACCATAGAATCAAACATCACGGAGGTCAGTAGAATGAAGACAAAAGAAAATTCTGAACTCTGAGAGACAATTTTGTTCGACAACTTGGGGGACAAAATGTTATAATCATTTTTCATGGTAGAAAACAAAGCCTAACACCATGGCATATGTGGTATAAGTGCTCAGTGTTGGCTGAAGTGAACTGTAATAGATGACTCTTTATGCTGATTTCATACAACATTTATCAGACTGGCAAAGGCTCTAGGACAGAGAATGAGTCTGAAAAAAATTACTGCCTTTTTCCTTTTCCAATACATTATCATAACCTTATTTTCTCCTTGTTTTGACATCTCATCCTGTTTTCCTTTTGCATATCCCTGACATCACTACCAACCCAAATTTAGCCTCACATAAATTTCATTGTTGAGAACTTGATAATCTCAGAAGCAGAGGTCACAAAAGGAAAGCTGTTAATTGTATAAAGATAAACTATGCATTTATACAATGTCTCCTCTAATATATTTATCATTCTTAATATTAAATATAGCTATCAATTCAAATGGCTTGTTATACCCATCTCATTAAGATTGGGTCTGGTAGTATATTTAGTGTATACATAGTATATATGTATGTATATAGATAGGTGGATCGATATACACAAACACTTGTATTTTTGCTGTGCTTTTGGTTTTCATATTTCTTTCTCCTGGGCATTTTAACTTATGCCCCATATGATGTGCTCCCATATAAAAAAGTAGGACATCCACCTAAAAGTTTGGAAGCGTTATTCTTGCTATTTATAGTATGTTAGTACAACAAAGCCTTTATCTTTTCTTTTTAGTCGCATCTCCATTACTTTAAAAATTAAGTAAACAATGAAGAGAGAGTCATGGTGCCACTTCAACAAACCTTGGCTGTTAATATGATTTGTAAGTCAATTCTGGTGCATCTGCTGCATTAAACACTGGTGTTACTTTTGAAAAGATAGTAACTGGCATCCTTTAGAATGCTGTCTGGCTACTTTGGTGTTTCATTATTTTTTTCAGTCCAGGGGTGAAATGGATGAATGGCTCTTAATTACAGTGTCCTGGTGACTATTTTTTAGCCCATTTTTCTGCATAGGCATCAGCTAATCTGATAAATCATGAACAGTTTACTTTATAGTTTGGTTGGGATTAAGTTACTAACTGGAACCTGCAGGGAACAAAAAGAGCAATGTGTGCTGATAAAATGCATTGGGTATTTACCACACCTGCTTTCAATTTTAATCAGTAACCTTTAGGAATGGAAAAATATAAACAGATGATTTTCTGACAGATGTATATCTATACATTTACCTGTAGCACTTCAAACATAACCGGGCCCCATGTATCAAGTTTACATACCTAAAATTTAAGTGTATGTTTCCTTAAGAGTTTTCACCATTTGGAAACAGCTTCTCTGGCATTTTTTTTTTTTAACTTACAACAATGTTAGAAATATTCATGAGAATTAGGTAAGAATATTTGTAATGAGCCCTTTAATTGCCTAAAGGTAATAATGAAACATAAGTTTTATTATTTTGATTGTCTTTTAATTTGAAGGATTTTTATTTGATATTGGAATGGGTGATTTCCTGAGGGGAATTTGACTTCATGTTTCTTTAAGTTTAAATAAAACATAATGTAAATTTTTGGAAAAGTTACATAATTATAGGATTTGTAATAATACATTGACATTTATGTTATCATTTAAAGATTTCTGTTGAACAAAAGTATTGCAACTTTTATGCTAGGGTTATTGTTTTATTCTGAGAGTAACGGTCCTTTTTTGTTTATTCCATGCACCGTCTACTCAGTGGCATGGTTTTCCTGTTCAGCATCAAGTTTGTTCTTACAGACAAGAAGACTATTAGGCATTTTCTTTACACAGGTCACTAAAGGCAAAATGTGTTCATTAGTTAGGGCAAGCATATTAGTAACATGTACAACCATATTTTTCAATAACTATCATTTAATTGGACATTTTGTTTCATCTTTCTGCTCTTGGGTGTATAATAAACACGGTTAAGAGAACCCAGCATGGAAATTAGATTTAGTATCCCTCTGGGTAACTGAAATTACCCTGCTGTTATTATAAAACAGTGTTTTTTAAAAATTATTCTTAGACTATAAATAAATTATTGACAGTGAAAAATTAATGGCACATCCAGAAAGACTTTTTTTTTAAGAATGATGATGTAAAATATTTTATACCACCTGGTTTATCTAATTTATAACTCTGTTTTGATTACCCCAGCAGGTCTTTCATCTGCAAGGATTATATCCTGGGGACCAGTCAGTTATTTTTTATTTTTTTATTTTTTTAAGATTTTGTTTATTTATTTTTTAGACAGAGGGGAAGGGAAGGAGAAAGAGAGGGAGAGAAACATCAATGTGTGGTTGCCTCATGCACCCCCTACTGGGAACCTGGCCCACAACCCAGGCACCTGACCTGACTGGGAATTGAACCAGCGACCCTTTGGTTTGTAGACCTGTGCTCAGTCCACTGAGCTACATCAGCCAGGGCCCAGTCAGTTTATTAATTCATCACTTGTTCTTTGTGATTGCAGTCCCCATTATAGTATGGACATAGAGTGATATCCTCTCCTGAAAGCTACCAGCCAACTGGTTCCAGTCTAGCTGACCTTTTTTTTAAAGATTTCATTAATTTACTTTTAAAGAGAGGGTGAGGGAGGGAGAAAGAAAGGAAGAGAAACAGCAATGTGCGAGATAACATGAATTGCTTGCCTCTCTCACATGCCCCTAAATGGGGACCTGGCCCGAGAACCACAAACTTTCAGTTAACAGGCCAGCACTCAGTCCAGGACTGAGCCACACCAGCCGGGGTGTGACCTTCTGTTTGTAACTATAATCCTAATGGTTTTTCTATTGGCTTCTGTTTCCAATAGATTATATTACAATCTACCTGTTTGTCTTATGGTATCATGATGAGGATAGGACAGTTAGAGTGAATTCCATACCTGCCATTACAGAGTTTTATAAAAAGGAAAGACCTGCTTCAGGTTAACCTGTAGGCTTCTGTAAAATGCCTTTTGATTTATCTGTCACCTGATCCATCAGCAATGAATAATTTTCATGGAAGGTGCACTTTAATTACATTCCCATTTGACTTGCATTATCAAGCCCTATCTAGGTAATTAATCTCACCAAGTATCCAATTGCAGCCTTTATTGCTGGCAGGCAGGCTCCTGAATTATGAGTGCTTGAACGGGCCTTGGGTCTTTAACCAGGCGGGCCCTGAAAGACATACGGGGTCTTCCAAACGCTGGAACCATGTCTTAGAGGTTTTTTCTTAGATAGTGTGATTAAATTATATTTGACATCACAAGTACACTTCCATATTCTCTGAAGTCTATAGATTATTATAATCATGAAAGCCTTCACGTCTAGGTGTAGCCAATCTGCATGGCATTTTGCATGTTGTGGATACGTGCTGAATTGGTAACTGTCGCTAACGTCTGTATCAGTTTGCTGTTACAAATGTGCCTGCCACAGACACCACCTACATTTAAGCATAATCCTTAGGATATTTTTTTGGTTAAAAGATGGTTAGATCAAAATTAACATACTTTCTACATTATACTCTGTTTTCTACAATTTTCTTTATTCTGAATTAATTGATATCTCACCTTTTATGTTTTGTCTATCTTTTCATTTTGATGAGATTCATCCCTTAATTACTCACATTGATTAATGCCAAAGTTCAGTGATATTACCAACTTAGTGTGCACACACATACATAAAATAATTCTAAAATATCTAGTTTACCTTTCTGTTATTGTCTTGTTTTACATTTTAGTGAAAACATGAAATAAGTGTTTTATAATTTCTAACTTAGAAGTTATGTTTGTAATATATATAATGTTTTATTTCTGTACTCTGGACACATTTTTTAACATATTGGAGCTCCTTAAAAATCAAGTTAAAATATAGTATCAATAGATCAACTGTCTGTTTGAAAGTGATCTAAATGTCTGACAACGTTTTATGCCATAAATCGCCTGGCTAACAGAAGAGAGGGCAGTCCAATCTGTAGTAGATGAAGTAGGTTATAGTGTTTACTCAGTAAGATAGTTTGGAAAATTTGGACTGTTGGTACTGGGAAAAAGATAGTACTTTTCCAGCTTCTACTATCACCCCTATGTAATTAATTAACTCCATAAATCTCTGCTTCTAGCCCTTACGTCTCTCACAAAGACAGCCGTGCCCTGGACCTCCACAAGGCTATAGGTTATGATTTAAGTTATAAGTATTCCATCATCAAACCAAAGCCTTACATAGCTAAAATTTAATTTTATTTTAAAAAATACTTCTTAATTTGTAACATCAATTTGACCCTTTGTTTTTTATGAAAATAATTGAACACATTTTAATGTGCTATGTATTAAATGTGGACTCACAAAACATTTAACATTACTTTATAAAAATCACATAGTATTTCTTTATCCAAGTGTTTCCCTAGTTATTTAAAAATGAACTTTTTGGGTGTTTTTTCACAGTAATTTAATTAAAAGAATATACAGATATTTTACCATCCATATTATTTCAGGAATGGAGATGCAGTAATTTAATTTAATATTATTTTGTTCATACTAATGGCTTGTAAGTTACAAGACAGTTGGACTCAGGATTTAAATTGGTCAGGAAGATTCCTTTCTGAATGGTTCGCTGTTGTGAATTCCTCAGTAAACTGTGTACATGTGCCCACATGTATGCACATAAGGACCTGCCCACCCACATTTGTGCATATTGTGCATGAATATGAATGAATTCATATTATAAATGTTGAAGAAATTATTTTCTCTGTGATTATGCTACTAACATATACTGCCCTTAATAATTGGACATATAGAGTATCTTAAATAGTTAGATCGATTTCTTCCTAAATATTAATATCCAAACATACAATTTATGGCCTTTTTTAACATCTGTCCCTACCATTGAGTTTCTTTTGGGCACTTCTGAATCATGAGTTTACATTTTTCAGTAAATGTATTGCTCTCTGTAACACCATTTTGAATTGTGAGTGTGAAAATATGGTGTTTACAGATAAAGGAACTGAGGCTTAAATAAGAGAGGTTATTTGAATAAAATCTTGTAGTGTATCAGTAGGGTTCAGAATTTTAGGAATGGTTTGTCAAGCAAAAACATTTCATGTGACTTGTCTTGCTTCTCTAAGTGTAGATCTCTCTCAGTGTATTGACTTGCTAAAATATATATTGCTTAGGCTGTTTCCACAGTCAAATATGTTTAGTTTAGCAGATTACTTACCTACATCAAAGTAAAATCTATTTCTACATAACAGTTCATATAGATAAAGTTAAACTTACAAGACATATCAGACAAGTTGGACTTAAAACTCTGGATTTAGACTCAGAATGTTTCAGTCCAGGGTATCAAGTTGTTTTTGACCTTGGACAAATGATACGCTCTCTATATTTTACTAGTTAATTTCAGTGTTACATGAAGCAATGCATTAAAAATTGTTTCATAAAATAAAAACAATTTGCAGTTTTCAGTTGGTGGTATTAATATCTAGAATAGAATATTGACCAAGTGTGCTATAAATTTAACTGACAAACACAATCTTAGTAAAATTAACAAACTAATGCTGATTATATTACCAATTAATGTTGGATTAATTCTCATAAAATGTAACCCTTTCAATAACCAAGGGCACAAAAATAGAGACATTTCTATAAAGCTATATCTAGGCAAAATCATCATAATTCAGGGAATTCCTGGAATTAATGAGGTATATTAGATACAATTTATTTCTTAAAATTAACTTTTAATTAAGAAGTGTCTGCACTAAATTAGTTTTCATATTGTTATGCTGTTAGAACAATTGCAGTAATTATCAATGTTATCTTTTATCCATGATTTTTTAAAAAATTAAGTAGTATGAAGATACGTTGACACCTTATGGTACTATTGTGCATATATATATATATATATATATGAATTAATATAATTTAACATTTAATTATACAACACTTAATTATTCATAAAATTTAATTCTCTAGATATACAAATAAATATTATAACTACATATAAATTTCTTTACCGCCATGTCAACATATAGCCTTTTCCACAACTGGACTCAATTTATGTTTTATTTTGTGAATAAGATAATATGGAGTTGGAAGAGGATGATCTGGTAGAAACCCATTGAAAAGATTTTAAAGACCAATCAGCTTTAGTTGTTTGAGTTTTTAAAGAGATATTCTAGTATGTAACTTCATTAAATAATAAGAATAAAAATGACCAATTTTTGTTTTTGATTGCTATTTGATATTCAGATATTATTGATAACTTTGAGGAACTTCTTAATATTTGGGAACATCTATGTTTGAAATTTATGCCTGCTTATTACAAACAAGTTAGAAGAAATACGATTTACTGAAACACCGATTTAAAGAGAAAGTTTAATTTTGATGGTATAGAATCATGAGAATATGCCCTTATGTAGTTCTGTATGAGCTTATTAAAGTACCAGGAAATTGTTCTCATTTAATATATTTGATTGGTTTCCACTCTTCCATTTGGTTCTTTCTTTGTTGGCTAGAAAATTAGCCCTTGAATACACCTTTATGTCCACAAAACTTGTTTAGATTACTTTAAACTTTTGAAGGGGTGAGGGGGAAGGAAGAAGTAGAAAGCCAAAAGGTGTAAACCATTAAAAAAAAAAAAAAAAGGAGAGAGGAGAACATGCATTTTATTTTTGGACAGTTCCAGATTGACCTAGACTCATTTTTTTGGTGGGGTGTTTCTACCCCAGGGGGTGTTTACATTTCTACCCCCAGGGGGTGTTTTCGATTGGGATTTTTGGTAACATGACAATATTCTTGAGGCTCCTGTTCTAGACTTTTACGCTGTTTGACATGTTAGATCTCTTTTAGTCCCCCCTCCACCCTCCTCTCTTTCTCTCTCCTTCTTGCCCTCCCTGCCTTCCCATTCGTTTTGGTGGCCAGCAGCTCGACACAGGAAAAGGCCTGCTCCAATATGAAACCACTAGTCCAGTATCACAAGAGTCACATACATGGTGCACAAAGAACGAACTATTCCCTGAGAATTCATTTCTTTGCCTCCAGGATGCCGCTGCTTGTTTTGTCCTGTGATGCTTACTTCTCTTTCTGAGGTCCACCTACCTTGAGAGCTGCGGGTTTGAGATCAGTGGTGAGGACAACCAGACTTGTCTGGGATACTGCACTCCTACCAGCCTTCTATGACAGAAATCTCTCAATTTTGTACTGAATACATTTATAAAATATGAATAAGTGTTTTAGAAAAAGTAGTTGTTTGAGGCCCTTTCAAAACAGACTTTCTTTCAGACACTTAAAAATTCTCATAAACAAAAAGCAGCACTACGTCCAAACTCATTTTATATTTGTAAAAGCAGCTCTTTCTAAGAGTAGATTTGGTCAAAGAACTACCCGCAGAAAAGCAGGTCTTGTTTCTAATCTGTATTCCAAAGGATAAAAGTGGAGTCTTTTGTCACAGCCTTATTCAACCGCTGTGTAAACACATTCATTTACTACAAGATCTTGTGATTTTGACCTTTTGGAAATGGAGTGCGGTCACTGGAGCCTTGCTTTTGATCATTAGCAATCTTTGACGTTAGTGAGCAATCTTATTCTTGAGGATCTTTCTCTAGTGTTCTCAGTCAGGCTCCACAGGAGAAAGGTGAGGTTTTGGATTCTGAATTTGAAAACAAAGCAGCGATACACTCTTCTGTTGTTTAAGATATCCTTTGTGAAGATTCTCACTTTAGTGAATGTGCCTTCAGCCAAATACAGCAAAAGGACAGCATTATCACTTTTATTTTTTTTAAGATTTTATTTATTTTTAGAGAGAGGGGAAGGGAGGGAGACAGAGAGGGAGAGAAACAGCAATGTATGGTTGCCTCTCATGGGGACCTGGCCCGCAACCCAGGCATGTGCCCTGACTGGGAATCGAACCCTGACCCTTTGGTTCCCAGCCCGCACTCAATCCACTGAGCTACACCAGCCAGGGCAGACTTTTAATTACTTGTTTATACTTCTCACAGGCCTTTTTCCTAACCATCCACCCCTATCTCTATAGAAGGCAAACAAATGAACAGGCTGGCTCATATAAGTTTCTTTGTTTTTTCTTTTTTTCCTATAGTATATTATAAAAGATATCCAATTTATGTCACTCTAAACATCCTTCAGATTTATGGTAAAATTAATAAACTTGAAGACGGTACCATTCAAAGCAAGGGATTACTCTTGGCTCCTTAAGCAGTAGCTGCTAAAGGAGCTGGTTTGGGAGGAAAACTGTTCTCCTGTTCTTACAATATATAGAAAGGCGTATACATTTAACTACCTACTAAGTTTTCAAAGGGATGGACACACTGTGCCAAAGCAATTTGTAAAATATGGCAAATAAACAGAATCTGAAACTTTCGTATATGCATTGATCTTGCCTGGTTTACTGGTGATGAAGTCCTTGAGGTGTATATGAGGCATATCCCCCCTCAGCAACCCTAAAAAAACTCAAGCAAAATATTGTAAATAAAGTTATATGATGGTTGTTGTTATTTTTCTCTATATTAAAAGGCTTTACAGAAGTTGAAAGGCTTAAATGTTTTGGTATTCAAAACACTAAATGAGTTATTTAACTTCATTCCCTTTTATGATATACTTTAACATGCTTTTAAAACACCTAAGTCATAATTAAACATTATCCATTTAGTATTGGATAACAAGGATAATATCTGTGCCTCTTTTCTAGTTTTTACGGAGAAAGATGTATCATATGTCTGTCTTGGATTCATGTTCAGATCAGTGTAGAATATCAAAAGATGAAAAGGGAATTTACACATGAGTGATTTGTATCTTAATTATCTTTTTCATTATTAAATGAATAGTTTCTATCTCTCTACGTTTTCACTAAATGCAAAGGAAACTGATGTAATTTATAGTTATTTATGTTAATAAAATATTATTAGCATAAGAATTTAGAAAGTATAACTTGTTTTCAAGAATCTATTTTAATTCCTATAAATAGCATGGGATTTCAAGTTAAAACAGAAAATCTGGAAGAGTACTGCAGTGGCACTGAGTTATGGGTCCAATTAGTTTCTCCTTCTTGCCCTTTCTTTTTCTCACTACTCTGTATCTTTTCTGGTGGTCTCCCTCCCACAGCACAGGTGTTTTTAAACATAATTATTTCAATGCTTTTTTAAAAAATAGTTTCTTATGTCCTTAATGACATCCAGAATTTTAAATAATCCTTTGTAGTTATAATGTAAATACCAATGAAATTGTACAATTTTAAATAGAATTCATATCCCAGGTTTGGTCAGGGTGAAAAGCTAATATTACAACCCTAGACAGATAATATTGTACATCATATATGTAGATGATTGTACTTTACTTTGGTTGGAAAGTGTCATTTCATTCTAATACTAAAAGCATTTTTATAATATTTCTTGAGTACCCCCATTACATTTAAGGAGTAGAAAAAGTAAGATTGCAGTTACATGGAAGATATTTAGGGATTCAGTTCTGGCTATTAACAACATATTGACTCCCTAGGTATTAAACTCAAAAGAGTTTTGTAAGGCATTCAGAATGCATGCAGAAGTTAAGCTAATTGCCCAAAGTGATAAGGCTGTAAAGTGGCTGAGTGAGATGACCAGTGGGGTCACACAGGCCCTGCGGTCTCTTCTTTTTTTCTGGATTACATTACCTCTCCTTTTCTTGAGTTTTGTAGTTGTGCTGTCCTATTTCTGGGAAAAGAAAAGTCCATTATTAAAAACATGTGATGGATACTCATACTGGCAAACTTGTAAATACAGTCCGCACATCACGATTTACATTATTTTTGGATTAAGTATAAAGGTGAAATGTGCAGATATATCTGTGGTTATCGAGAAAAGAAATGTTTTTGCATCACACTTTTTACCTTCGTATTTGTGGGTTTGATTTAGAATGCCCGGGTTGTAATGCATGGATGATTTCAACCCAGAGTAGCAGTAATGGTAACTTCTAACATGTTTCCTAAATTTTAAATTTGCTCTGTAGTAATTAGAAAGTATTTCAGCCCTAGGTGTTGTAGCTCAGTGGATTTAGCGCAGGCCTGCGGACCAAAGGGTCGCCAGTTCAGTTCCCAATCAGGGCATGTGCCTGGATTGCGGGCCAGGGCCCCAGTAGGGGGCACGTGAAAGGCAACCACACACTGATGTTTCTCTCCATCTCTTTCTCCCTCCCTTCCCCTCTCTCTAAAAATAAATAAATAAAGTCTTTTTAAAAAAATTAACTACAGAAAGTATTTCTAATTGTAGTGTAGTATATGCAAGTTAGAGAATTATCTAAAGCAATATAAACTTAATATAAATAGAAATACAATGATTTTGAACCATTTTTTATTTTAAATCAACACTTTCCACAGTCAACACTTTCAACAATTTTATTTGCTTTAAATCTCTTCAAATTATGTCATTGATAATATTTTTTTGAAAATTCAAAAAATATCGTAAATAATATTTTCACTTAATTGTATTGAAAATTTAAGGCATTAAAAAATCATCTCTTGCTTTTGCCTTCAGAAATTAAGGTATATTATTAGAATGCGCACAAAACCAGTGTTAATACTTGCTTACTTTTGTATTGCACATATATATGCCTATATATGTAGCACAAAAATTAATTCATTAAATTTATAATTGAGTTTCTATGTAGAAACTGCATATAATATAAATATAAGCCACTTAGCAAAGACAGAAATGGAATTCGCTGTTACTGTAAAAGTTTATATCAGATTACTGATTACAAATGTGCACAGCTCACATTCTATAAATAACTGATCATTTTATAGTGTTCTCCTTATGTAGCCATTGCCAGAATTAGCAGAAATGTAACTTACCAGAGGGGTAAGAAGAGCTATAATTTTCATTATTGGATTTATTTTATTTTAGGACATTTTTATTAATTTTCTCAAAAAGACTTATTCACTTTTTTAAATTCTTTGATTGTGTGTCCCATTCATTTCCACTCCTCAGCTCCCACCAGGGCCACTGAGGTCCACCGTAGACACACTCTGAATCTGATTCTGCGAGTGTATTCTTAAACAAGGGCTCTTATTAAACATGCTTTCTAAAGTCAAACACCTAACAATTGTAGGTGCATAGTACATATTTCTTGAGAAAGTATATTAATATATGATTTATATTGAATTGAACTATATGAGTAAATGTGACTTAGATTTATCTATGTTCCCCTTGAATCAGAGTTAATATAATTAAGGCTATTCATTTAGTACTGGCCTGTGGATTCTATGGAACAGATAAAATGCAGAGTGGTTCACACTAGAAGCTGAAAAGTGAAAAATCCATGCCATTGTAGAAATAATATATTGATAAACTAAATGTCTGATGTAGCTGAGTGGGTATTTGCCACACATGCATTATATTGTAGAATTTATTTAGTGAGAAAGCACCATTGCCTCTGTTGTTTGAATATTTCAAATGAAATAATTTTTTGTCCTCAGTTATTCAGATTCTTTCTTTCAGTTATGATCATTTCTGTGAAAAATATTTCTGTATTACATAAATAAATCTACTATGCATTCTAGAAGGAATATTTTTTTTCTAAATAAGTTCTCGAAGAATAAAAAAAAACTATGTGTATGTTTGATTCGAGTGAACTCTAGAACATGTTTTTTATATTTGTTTTCTGTTAAAGATAAAATGTGCATATTTCAAGAAGGCATGTGTTTAAGAGTTGCAGAATTTGGAAAGGGTTTATGGGTGAAGAAAACTGAGAAAAGACATTTGGAGTTAGCTAGAAGGAGATCAAGCCTTAGAAAACATGGTTTTACTATAGAAGTGTGAACATATATGTGGAAAATAAAACTAGTGAAAAACAACTAGGCCATCTTTGTTTACTCCTTTTTTCTAAAGTACTGTAATATCCTTATTTGTAATGTTCTGATTTTTACATTCTTTACCAAAAGTTATTCCTAAACCTTTCTAGGTTTACCTCATTCTCATATTGTCAATTTATACTCCACAAATTACAATACTTTTCTTCAAATATCCAGTGCTACATTGAAATGTTTGCTCCATAAGCCCAGTTTCCAATGTGAACTTCATCAGACAGATCTTCTAATTAAATCCAATTAAGAAATACTCAACATTGATTAGTTGTGTATGTTCTTCATAATGTAAAGTCTTAAGATTAGTTCTAGTGTAAAGAGTCAAAAAATCCTTAGTTGCCTTTGAAATACCTTCTTGGCTGATGCAAAGCTAACAAAGAAGAGAGGAAATAAAAGTTTATGCCCTTAGAGAAAAGTGCTGTTGAGAGTCTTAGATAAAGAGTTACCTTCTTACTGTGATTACCACTGTATCCACTGTTTCTAAACTATTTTAGTGACTATATTTAACACATATGACAAAGATTATCCAATTCCCTTTAGCAGTCTCGTCCACTCATCCCACTGCTGTGGTATTGTTCTTCACTCCTCCCAAAGCATAGTTTTTCTTTGGACTAATGTAAAATGGTATGTCTGGTTTTACTTTAGGTGAGAGTTTACAGTGTAATACAGAACAGTCTCATTTGACTGCACTTCATAGATGTGTTTTTTACAAAGTGTAGGCAAGGCCATCCATGGTTAAAATTATTTCAACTCGCTTTATTGCAATACGCATTTTTTTCCAGTTCTTTAGAACCAAACCTGCAATATCTCTAAGATGTACTTGAAATTTAATGCAATATTATTGCTTAGAATCTTCTGCTCCAAGCACGTCTTTGCTTTTTACCACTGAGTGTCCTGGAAAGACAGTGGGCCCTCTAGCAAGTGGGCCTGGTTTTCCTTGCTGGTTGCAGCCCATTCTCAGGGTGTGAAGTAGACTGTGCATATGGGAAGATATTTTATACATATAATTACAAAAATATTTGAGACAGTGCCAAGAATATTTGTGGAAATCCAAGAAATCACTAAATTTATTTAGCCTCAGCCATTCTTTCTAATGGATGCCATGTATACTTTGGGAACTGTCCCTTTATTTTCAAAATTCTACAATGAACAGCTCTGTTGGAAAAGCACATGAAAAAAGCAAATTTATCAGAATTCAGAATTCATGTTATAGTGCTCACACTTTTTTTATTAGGTGTGAAGTAAAATTCTTGGAGGAGTTCTTGAACCATTTGCTAACACTGTATTAATGTGTGTAAAATGATAAATTTACTTTCATATTTGCATTAATATTGCTGACAGTCTGGCTTGGATGTTCATTGACAAAAGTTTTGAAACGTTTGTGTCTGCAATAAAAACTACTGATGATTGGCAATTTAAAATTTTAGTTATTTTGCTAAAATTATATGATAAATGTTTAGTGGCCAGTGCCTCATTCAGAATTTGAGAAACATACTCTGTAGTTACACATATAAGGTATGAATTACTGATATCATTAGAGTTCTGAAGAAAGAAGATATTTATTCAGTGTAACCGATACTAAAATATAAAATTTTGGAGACAAAAGTTAAAAGTTATACAAAAACCTACATTACATTGTTAATCTCAGTTCCATGAGGTTAAAATGTGTGTTAAAATGATGAGACTTTCGCAATTATGGTGTCCTCCCTGCAAGTTGATTTTAGTAATGAAAGATGAACCTGGATTTTTATGATGCAGTTGTGGTTAATATGTCTAACAAAGCATGCCTTTTTCTCCTCATGCTTTCTTAATTTCATCTTTCAATTAGGAACTAGAACTTTGACTATTTTGTTGTTTAGCCAAAGCATTATTTTGACCATGGTGTGTATGTAGTTTGCTTAAGGAGACAGTGCCGTCTTTCACCCCTCTGTTCCCCAGAGAATATTTCTCCCATGGTTAAGTTGTGTGCTTAGCAGAGACGCATTGATTATCCTAGAGCTTCTATGGGAATTCTCTAATGAGAATGTTTTACTACCCAGAGTGGAGAGTGACCCTCTTACGCTTTAAAATTGCTGTAACTAAGGAACCAATGTCCTAGGAGAAATCTCATTATCCAAAGATAATAAAGCTGGGTAAGACCAGCTACCTCTATTTTGAGTGGGAAAAATCAATGGAGTGCGACATTGGGTGCACTTTCAGGAAGGTGTGGACTCCATCACACCAAAGTGATTTCCCAACCGGTGAAAATTTAGTAGTGAAATGTTCTCTCTTAAAACTTTCATTCATTCTTTTATCATTCAAAAATCTTTCTTCAGCATTCATAAATTTCATGCATGGTTTAGGTGCTGGGAAAAAGCAGCAGCCAAAAAAATCTTTCCTTAGTTTTTAGAGGGAAGTAGGTACACAAGGCACAATAGACAAAATTATATAAAATTTGTAAAATATTTAAATATTAGATGATGCTGTCCAATAAATAGTGCCTGAAAGGCTTGAGCAGAATTTCAGAGGGGAAGAATGTATCCAACATGTTCACACACAGGTGGGAATAGCTGGTGTGGAGAGAGAGGGGAGAGTAGACGTGGAGAAGAGCCTGTTCATGATGTTGGAGGATATTGTGTTTGTCCTTGTGGGTCATTATAACCACTGGCTTTCAGTGGAGATGGAAAGCCACTGGTGATCTGAACAGAGTGACATCAGTCTACTCCCATTTTAATGCTATCATTTGACCTCTATGTTAAGAAGAGATAAGAGGGGTCAAGGATGGAAGCAGATTAGTCTGGGAGGCTATTGCAGTACTCTAGAAGAGAGATTAAGTTGACTTGTGCAGGCTATTAGCAAGAGGGTGGTAAGGAGCTGTGGTCAGAGTCTGGGTGCATTTTGAATAGAAAGTCAACAAAATTAACTGACTGTGGGCTGTGAGATATAAGAGGGAGAGACCAAGGGTGACTGAGAATTTTAGCCTGAGCAACTGACAAGGTGGAATTGCTAATGACGTAGGTGCAAGGAGACAGGTTTTCCCCCTACTCATGTTTGGATTTTTTACATTTTATTTCTTGGTTCATTTCAATGACCTGTATCATGAGAATGCAACTGAGAATGGCTATTTCTAGGAACAGCAGATTTGCAGAGGAACAGGTTTGAAGGAGAAGTTTAGGACCTCAGTTTTGGACATGCTCATTCTAAGATGCCTGTTGCTGCTAATTGGTTATACAAATCTAGAGTTTATGTGTGAGGTCTGGGTTAGTGATATAAATCTGGCATTATCAGCACAGATATGGAATTATTTTTAAAGATTTTATTTACTTTTAGAGAGAGAGGAAGGGAGAGAGAAGGAAGGAGAGAAACATCAATGTGAGGTTGCCTCTTACACGCCCCCTATTGGATACCTGGCCTGCAACCCAAGCATGTGCCCTGCAACCCTTTAGCCCACAGGTTGGCTCTCAATCCACTGAGCCACACCAGCCATGGCCAGATATGGAATTTAAGTTAATGAAAATAAATGGATAATTGCATTAGTATAGATGGAATTAAAAAAATAAAAATAAAAAGAGGGGTTAGATCTGAGTGCCAGGACAGTGGGTAATGAAGAACAATCAGAAAAAGTGACAGAGAATGAACAGCCAGTGAGATAGGAGGAAAGTTCAGTTCAATGTCCTGAAAACAAAGAAAGCATTTCAAGGAGGAGTCATGGCCTGTGTCAAATGTTAATAGCCCTGCAAGGCGAGGAGTGAGAAGTGAACTTTAGATATAATGAGCTCAGTATGAGTCTAGTGGCCATCAGAACATCTCATGACTTAGATCACACTTATCTACAGATCAAGGGTGGCTGACATTGAGCTCTGCTCTGCACTTGTCGCTCTAAGTTGTGAAGTGACTCGCCATCCTGTTGAAAGAATGGGTTTAGCTAACTCAGAGAAAACTGAGGAAGGTATTACATTAACCTTCAAAAAACTATGAAGTTTATATCTTAGGAAGTTTGGGTTTCAATTTGTCTGTTGTTTCTGTCCATTCATGTGTTTATTCAATAAGTATTATGTGCTTATGAGGTGTCAAACACTCTGCTAGCCCCAGGAGTTCAAGTAGTATGTAAGGAAGACCAGATTTCTGTGTTCATGAAGTAGACTGAGGGATTTTAGTCCAAAACTGTGACATGCAATGATGTGATCCCAAGTCTCTGTGTATTCCTGTAATAACAGGAAACTCACTCACTGAAAGTGATGAAGAGGGGAGAGTGAACATAATCTTTCTTTTAAAATTCAAGGAACAAATGATTTCTCAGTTTTAAAAATATCTCTCTGTGCTTACTCCTGCTTATAATTTTCAGTGAATGCCTGGAAATCATCACAAACAGAGGATTTTAGATCACATGCCAGTCCACCTTTCTTCTAAGTTCCAATTACAATACTCATTAGACATTTAATACTCATGTTGAATTCCTTCAGGATCACTTATTATATATGGTTAAATAACCCTGAATATTGTGGCAATTTATATGGAGATTTGGGTTGTGTTTTTACTCATGTGTTAAACAAACATTTATTGAGTGCTTACTGTATGTCAGATAATTTGCTGAGGGCTGGGGGTTTAGGATGAAATGGTCATCGGTCATCATGTGTCATGGAACCTAGGTTGTTGGGGGAGATGGGCATCAGGCTTTCCTTTTTCCTTCCTCTGTCACTGTGAAATTTTTCTTCAGTGTTCTTAGGATACTCTCATTACATGTTCTCAGCCTGTGAATAGAATTATCTGCTTGATGGCTAATGTTTGGAAAAGACATCAGGCAGTTTATAAACATGGAATGAATGTTCTCGAATCTTTGATGGATCTCACTGATGGCAAGACGGGATGTTATGTCACTTTTTCCCCTAAGCGTAGGCATCAGCACTACATCTATCTTGAGCCAGCAGAGAAAACAGATAATTATTTAATCTCATGTGTTTGATGATAACCGTTTTTCTTGGCAAGTGCTTGAATTGAGCAAGTTTTCTTCATTGATATTCTTATGATTCAGAGCCCTTTTTTCAGCCAATTAAATATATTCATATCCTACAAAGTATGCCTGAGTAAATATGTAAAACATTAAGTATACCAGTATGTTCAAAACAATTTCTTTTTTTCACTGCGATTTTTAAATATACACCTGTTTTTGATATTAAGAAAAGTGGTAGCTCGTTTTTTTTTTAAATATTTAAAATTTTTTGACTGATTGTATGTTTTATTTTTCACCTGGGTGTGCTAGGTAGGCGTATTTTGGCAAACTCAGAACTAGGTGTGGAGAGCGAGAAGCCGTGTAGTTTGGTAGGATGTTGTATCCCAACTTTTCAATGCTTGCACTGATAAGAATTTTAGACAATTAATATTTATTTTGAGTCAAGTACCTATCAGTGTTCTGGCCTGTATTTTTATGCAGCTGAAGGGGCCTGGCATTTGTTTTGATACTGGGGCATATTATATGTTTTAGAAGGATAGGTGAAGAACTCTTTACCTAGAAAATTTTGATTATTAAAACAATATATATAGTAAGTGACATAATGTTGATATTTCTATGAAATAAAAACCATTTAGAACTAGTTCCTTCTAAATTCCCTTGGCCTTTCATTTAGAATTTAGGATTAAAATTGAGCTATAATTTTACAAGTGTTTTCCTATGTACATATATTATACTTAGCAATTCTATTTCTTTTCCTGCCGGTAGACTCTTAAAAAAAATTCGGTCTACAACATAGGTGTCATATTTATTGTGATGTAAATCTTTTGGTTTTTATCCCTAGGGAAGTTCAGAGATGAAGGCTAAAATGTGTTTTTCCTGTAAAATACTTACCTGAAGAACATCTCTATATTCACTCCCTCTCTCCCTCTCCCCTGTCCATAACCATTTTTTATCCTGCCTAACCCGAGTCTTAGAAGAACCATGTTCACTGGAAAGTATGTTTTTAAAGGATCGTTATTAATAAGTAGAGATAGAATAGGGAGGGGAAATCTATGGATACAGTGTTTGCACGTACCTCTTCTCCCTCTTATAAAATGAACCTCTCTTCTACTCTTGGCTATGAGCAGACAAGCATTTCCTGCTGCCTCCTGGCCAAGGACTTGATTTGTAAGAAATCTCAAAGTTCTGAATGCTTTAAGTTTGCTTGCCTAGGTCCAAAAAAATGCAGATTTGTATTTCTTTGAATATATCTTGAAGTCATCCTTGATTCTTCTCTTGACTATGCTTTTTCTAATCTGAAATAATAGGCTCCTCTTACTTGCCCCAACATACACACACGTATTTTTTAAAAGATGGCCATTGATATTATGTAGAAGTAATGTACACAGTGCTGAAAGTATATAGTTTTCTGTTTCCAAAATTTTCCTTTTTTTTTTTTTTTTTGGTTTGAGTTCCCACTAGTCTGTTGTATAAGTTCCGAATTCTGTTTTTACCTCATGGACAATACTGCTATATTTTTGTGCTTTATGCCCTTCATCTGCTCTTGGGTTTTCTAAAATCTAATAATAGTTTCAGATGATTCTTCTCCAACCTACAATATGTTAGCCACTGAGGTTTATGTACTATTCTTTAAAACCTTCTTAGATTAATTTGATTTTTCAGGGAGAAACTTTTTTTAACTACTTGAGATTTTCTTGGCTACTCTGCATGAGTGAGGCCTAATTTAAAAGATTCTGAACTATTTATAAGCATATTTCTTGCTAACAAATTTATATGTAGGCAAATAAAGTTATCCCAGGACAAACTTAATGCAGATTTTTTAAAAAAATCATTCTATCCACTACATTAATTTTACAGTTTTTTTTTTTTTCCCTAAGCAAACACATCGAAAGATATTAACAATGCTTCTGTGAAAATCTCAAAAGTATTTCTTGTGCTCAAAAACTTCATCTGCCCTTTATGGATGGTTGAAGATAACTTTTGTCAAAACAGAGCAAGCAGACCATTGATAAATAACACTTGGAGGTGGCTTTGTATTTGTGATTAAGTGCACATGAAATATGTACGTGGAAGGACTCCTGGAGTTAAGATTTTAATATTTCATTTATAGATAACTGTCTTTGAAAATATAGCTTTTTATACAGATTTGGTGTGAAAATGTTTAGTTGAGCAGATGGAGATCCAGCTGGTAGAGGGTATGTTTGTCAGGGTATCTGGCATTTAGTTACATCCAAAACGCTATCAAACTGAAAGATGCTAGGGAGCAGCGCTTTCTGAGCGCCAGCGGGATCAGTTAGGGGTAGTGTTCCCTCATTTCTGATGTTTTAACCTTGGAGGAATATATTTTAATTCAGACGGAATGTTCCACTTCAAAAATAAAATCTGAAAAGATGTAAATAATATTGCCAAACAGCTGCCTTTCCAAAATCTTGATTACAGTAAGCCAGGAAACACATGCTACTTTGTGTATTGAAATTTAGTGCCTAATGAATAGTATAGATCTGTAAGCATACAAAATCATGCACATTTCCCAGAACTTTATATTCTGTATACTTAAAATCATTATTTTGGTTTCAAGAGCTAAACTGTAAGAAGTGGTGGAGGATAATGAGTAGAATACTGAGAAAAAGAAGGAAAGCATTTGGGGAAGAATGGCAGGAGTCCCAAATATATTTGAAAACATTTTACCCTACTGGATGCCAGTATTTAAGCCCACACTGAGGTGGATAAAAGGCCTGCTGAGTATGGAATAATAACATGTATGGTCCTAAGTTTTAAAGCATCTATGTTTGATTGGTTAATATAGTCTACCTATTCATTTATTTCCTAGAGAGATGAGTATTTAGAAATAACCTATTTTACCAAAATTCTTACGTACACATACTCAGAATGTGCCATGTTACGCACTTGAAATTGTTTATCTGATTTGGGATACTTGGGCAAAAGCCATAATTGCATTATAAAAAATTTTCATATCATGTCTTTTGTTTGCTTTCCACCTTGGATACACTATTAGTAAAATCTGAATTGAAGCTTTTAAATTAAATTCACTGAAAATGACCAATGTGGCTGACTGCTGGTTTATATGAGTCCTAAATAGTATTAATAAATGTATTTAACAGAACAGTTAAAACTCATACACTCATTTGTTCATACACACCCATGTTTTCTCTCTCACACACACACACACACACACACGCACACGCATTCTCTAAATCAGGGGTATCAAACTCATTTTCACCAGGGACCACATCAGCCTCGCAGAGGGCCGAATGTAATTTTAGGACTATATAAATGTAACTACTCCTTAACTAGGGGCAAAGAGCTCTGCATTTGGTCCTTTGAAGGCAACTGTGAGGCTGATGTGGCCCCTGGTGAAAATGAGTTTGACACCCCTGCTCTAGATACTTGAAACTGCTTACCATACTTTTCTAATCTGAAAGAATGGACCCTTCTTTCTTACCCCAACAAACACACAAGTATCTGCAAGTGGCTTTGGAAGGTTTACCTTAGAAAGGTATGTGAGTCACTGAATCCAAACAGAATTTTGATCCTGATTTGACCCAATGATTTAGAAACTCAAGTTTTAAAGGAATAAATCAGGGTAGATAGTCACTAATATGCCTGCCTGGTTATGCTTTTGATATAACCAGAGCTAACTGCATTACTTTAAAATGTTCCCTTACCAAAAAATCGCACTGGGAAAAACATGTTCTGTAGTAAGCATGGCGTAGTTAGTTCAGATTTAGAAATCGTTTAAGGAAGAGTGTATATCTGCAAAACTCTAATATATTTATTAGAATATCACCCCTCTAAAATAATGATTCATTTGGCCTCTCCAGGGAACTTTATATTTTAGTACAAGATACAAAAAGAATTGCTATGAATAGAGTATAAACGATACTTGCTTTTGATTTCCATGTAATTCTTTATTGGGGTATTTCTTCCTGAATTTTAAAAGTAATACCAACTAACACTGTATTTCCTCCCATTAAAGACCCATCTTAAACTTGTTTATTTCACTTTTCTACAGTATAAATTATATGTAGTACATTATAGATATGTAATATATACACTACATACAGTATAAATGGAGCAAAAGTAGGTTTACTGTTGTTCGTATGGAAAATAATACAACAATTAATAAATAGTAATTCAAGAATAAACTCTGCATTTCATGTGCTCACAACTGTAAAACCTACATTTCTCCCCTCAAAGTTCTGTGTTAGGTTCTTGGCATTCATTAGTTCAGTGAAGCCTCGCAATACTTACTATAATGTAAATAACATTAATTTCTTCATTTTATAGATGAGGAAATACAGGCGTAGAACATTGGAGTAACCCAAGGTTGTACAGAAACAGAAGTCAAACCCTAAATCATGTTTTTAATCACCATGCCTTCTGGCCTTTTTAATTTTCAAGTATTCTTAAAAGCCAAAATCAAGTCTTTTTTTCAGTTTTATTTATTTGTTTTTTATTGTATTTTTTCATTACCCTTTATCCCTCTTATACCCCCTTACACCTCCATCAACCCCTCCTCCCAGCAAACACACACCGCTTTCCGTGTCCATGAGCCCTTTTTCTTTTTTGCTGAACCCCTTCACCCCCTAACTGTACTCCAGAGCTGTCAGCCTGCTCTCCATTAATGAGTTTGTCTCTGTTTTGCTTGTTAGTTCAGTTTGTTCCTTTGATTCCACATGTGAATGAAATCATATGGTATTTGTCGTTCTCTAACTGGCTTATTTCACTTAGCATAATGTTCTCCAGGTCCATCCATGCTGTCGCAAAGGGTAAAACCATTTTTATGGCCAAGTAGCATTCCATTGTGTAAGTGTGCCATAGTTATTTTATCCACTCATCCTATTTACAATCACCAAGATTTGGAATTCATTCTCTCAATGAATTCTTAAAGGATGTAGTTTAGATATTTACCTGAGTGACCAATTAGTTCAAACAAATTTCTAACAACTGACCTATTAATGTTGAGACCAGTATGGGGTTGTGTGAACCGTGAGCACTTGCAGAGGAAAGACTCCTCTGGAGGAAGTAAAGAAGACTGAAGAAGCATGTGTGCTCAGCAGGGTCAGCAATGTAACTTCCAGAAAGCAGGCCAGAAATCTAAGGTTTTAATGAAGTCTTCAGATTTCATAATTTTGTGTACTAATTCAATTTAAAAACTAAATAATACCTTCATTGTGTCAAACCCACAGATATATAGGGAGGAAACATGAAGTGCGTTAATTTTGGAACACAACTACACAGGCATTGTGGTTTGAGTTCCAAAGGTAAATAGAGTCTGAGACGGAGCTGTGTATGCAGGAAATTTCCTGGGGTTGAGATTGGCATCACGGGGCACGAAGGCACCAGGCCTGGGCAGAGGAACACATGAGCTAAGATTCTACCCCAACGATGACCTTAGCCAGTCCCTTGAGTAGGGCTGGGAGGGCACTGTAGAGTTGTTTCCGTTGAGGCAAGGTGCCAGAACTCTGTCAGCTCCCCTTCTGGCATTTATTGGTCATTGCATATGCCCCTGCTCAGGGGGTATGACCTTGGCCCAGGTGGCTCTTGTCAGCCTAGAACAATGTTCAGAAAGACACTCCGCACGCAGTAAGCTGTCAGTTGCCAGCACACTTAACACCACGGAAGAGACGGATCTGTGTGGTGCACCACAGTGTACAGTACAGTCTGCTCCCAGTCCAGCTGGAGCCACTTTAGCACCCAGGTCATCTAGGACCTGTTCTCCAGCTCTTCCCTGTTAATCCAGTCCCTTCACCAGAAGTTCCTTGCTCCACCTCTGCATATCCATGTTCTCTCCATCCTTAAATATCTGCTTAAGCTAAACCTCCCTTTTTTTTAATGAGTCTGTATAGACCACACTGTCAGCCACTGTGATTGATGTATACACCATCAACAAATATTGTATTTCTGTTGTAAGTGTCCCATTCTTTGATTCTTTAAGTCTCAAAATGTTTTATCCCCAAACTTCATGTTAAGTGCTTGCTACAAATGAGGCTCCTAGAACCCACAGTGAGGGAATCCTGATTTCCTAGCTAACTGGGGTAGAACCCAGGTATGTTCATTGTTGATATGTATGCAGGTGATTCTTATGAATGTTTTTTACGTACACCACATGTTAATATAGCAGTTTGAGATATACTCATTTAAAGGGACATATAAAAATACATATTTATGTATGTCTTCAGAACGTGGTTTCTGAACTACACAGCTCATTTTAACAGCCTTCCTCCTAGCACTTATAATAATAAAACCTATTGCTATTGTATTTAGCAATTACTACATGAGAACAAAATATTAGAAAATACACAAATTCTTTTGTATGCCTTGACATATTTTATAAGTGAAATAACGTGTTATCTAATCAAAATTATTTTGGAAAGCCTCTGACTTGATAAGCTACTGTAATCCCATATTTCAGCATTTTAGTGCTGCCTCAGGACGTGGCTAATTGTGTTGGGCCATCTTGTCTCAAAAGCATTCAATACGACTAAAACTGGAAGCTTTAAATATAATTTTCCAAATTATATTTCCTGACTAGTGCATATTAAAGTTCATATATTATCAAAAATGCCATACATTTTTATTATAAAATATACTTCCCTCAGATTTTAATTGCACATCCGACCTGTGTCTGATACCATATTTTTCAAACCATGCAAGAGAAAAATAAGCATTACATGTCTACTGAACCTGGTTTTTCAAGCTACATTCTTAAATATATTTACTAAATATGAAAGGGAATTGTTTTTCTCCCCAGTGAAGTAAAATCGCACTACAAATCATTTTGTGCTAATGACTGTATTCTTTTAAAATAGCCAAGCATATTTAGTCTCTAATCACTTTGCCTATCACTGTAATATAATGTTAATTTAAAGAATTCTCTTTTGGAATGAAAAAACTAATATGCTGAATCTTTATTTGAATTGTACTTATATCTCAAAGTGCTTTGCTAAGCTTTTGTTGTATCTGCAGAATATTCTAACATGCTAAAGCTTCTTATTATTAAAATGTAACATTTATTAAAGTATTTATAGGTAAAATAAAACCAGTCATGAAAATATGATAGATAAAATTTCTGAAGTTTCACAAGGAGGTTAATTAATCAATGAAATGGATTAGTAATTTCTCTGCCTAAAAGGAGTAACCCATCCATGCATGCTAGGAACAACATATACTACACATTTCACCACTGAGTCATATACGTAATTACCTATAGATACTATTTTCAAATTATAGTTTATCAGTTTTATTTACTAAATAAAGGTTATTATTATACTTTTAATACTTGGTTGTTAATATATCAGACTGAGGAAATCCTGTTAACTCTACCCTCAGCACATTTATACATTTATAAAATATATATGTAGAATCTGACCACTTTCTTTACTTCAGTGACTGTTGGGCTGTTCCAGGCCACCAGCATTGTTTACCTGGGTGACTGTAAAACCTCCAAGCAGGATTTCTGTTCTTCTACACATGGCTCCTGATGGTCCATTCCCAACGTGGAAGCTAAATCCTTTCAAAAGAATAGACCATTACATTCCTCTTCTCAGAAAGCTGCTATAACCCCCATATCATTCAGAGCCAGAGTGAAAGTCCACCAGAATTAGCCATTCACTCCAAAATGCCTAATTCTACATAGTTTCCTCCTGCACATATCTTTCTCTTTCTCACCAAGCAGATGGCAGCATAGTGGCAAGCTATGGAGACACACAGGCCAATTTATTCTGCCATGAACTGAAAATTGTGTTAGAATTTGTAGGCAAAATAACAGCAAGAGAAAAAACTAACACTATCGAGAGCCATGTTATGTACCAAGCACTGTGTTAGTGTTTTCATATACGTTATTTCGTTTAACAAATCCATGAATTAGCAACAGAGAAGCATTAATGCACAGGAGTGCTGTATGTCTTAGAGTACAGCATTTTTCTTCTGAGAAGGATAATACCATAATTGGATTAGCTCTTCAAGCTTCATGCGGTGTAATATTTTGATCAAAAGGAAATGGCAGAGCATGCCAGACACAGAAAATGCTTATGAGGAAGGTACAAAGGTAATATTGAAAGCTGTGATTGTTAGAAGGCTTACTTAAAGGAAGATGAAGAGTTCCAACTCATATTGTAACTTCATTAGATTAGCTATTTCATCTCGTTCCATAGCTAATGACTCTCCAAGGGATTCTTAAGCTAGCTGTGATGGCAGCAGGAGACAGTTTCACATATTGTAGGTGCTAGACAGGGTCAAATATTTCTGCTTCTGTAACAGCTGAAGGGATGGGGGGGTGGGTAGTGTTGACGTGGGAGGAGGGTACAGCTTATCTATGCTTTAATGATGGTAAAATTGGTTCTGCCAAAGCAGTTAATGTTTAAACCTGTAATTATATATAACTGTGATCAAGTGTTAGCACTGCTTGGGACTCAATCTTCATATGACGGGGCCTTATTGATAGATAGATTGTAGTTGGATCAATCACTTTGCTAATGTTAAAATGGAATACTCTGAAAGATGTGTATGAGAACCCACCATGGTCCATAATTCATTGCTAAAAAGTACAAAGAGCAGCACAAAACGGGCTCCTATATAACTGTGTCCCCAAATTAGAAACCTTCCCTCGGGAGCGGCCTTGCTGTCAGCCTACCTTCCTCTGTGGATTTTATCGAGGACTGGCTTCCACCTGGCATTCATGGAGAAATGTGAATTCATTTTCACGTTAGCTCATTTAAAACATAATTAGAATAGTAAATCTTTAAAAATATATATCTACACTCCAAAGCCAGAAGGTGATGGGGTTGCTACAAGAGTGGTTTATACCTACCCAGGGAAACATACAACTTACACGCAGAGAGTGAAGCCCCCGAGAGAACCTGCTCTGAACATTGCTCTGATCCTAGCAGGAAGAAAGAGAGGAGAGGACTTAAAGTGCCCAGCACATCATTATTTGTTTGGCAAAGAGCAGCTAAGGAGAAATGACCCTAGTAAACACAGCAGGTGGTTTTACTAAATGTACAATATGAAATTACTGCATTCCACCTTAAAGCTGTGGTTTACTTTTCTCTTGTCAAGGTTAATCACTATTTTCCATCTGACTTCTCAATACTTTCAAAATGTGTTTTTATATCTATATCACTTACATATTTAGAAGCTTTACTCTATTCTTAAACATAGAGTATTCTTTACTCTTATTCTTAAACATAGTTAAAGTGCTACATATGAATTATTAAATAGAAAAGATTTTTAGAAATCAACTCCTGCCTGCCTTCCTAGTCAAGTTTTGAGAGAGTAAAGTAGGCTCACTGACCTTATTTTGCTACGTATAATGTGCGCTTTTCTTGCCCAAATTTTTTGAGGGAGAAATAAGAATGTACATTATACATGGGTAGTACTAATTCCATATTTATATAAATGTTTTATTTTTTTAATTTCTCATACCTTGTATCTCTTCTTGTGTTTTGTAATTATTTGTTACGTAAAATTTCTTATACCATAATATGTTAAGAATAAATACTAAAATTCCTTTATAATACAAAAAACAAATATCTAAATGTAAATAAGTAAAAAAAAATTGAATTAAAAAATTAAAACAAAAGATTTTTTTCCTGAAAGTTTGGGCCCAAAACATGGGTGCGCATTATACACAGCAAAACAATTATCTGCTGGCTTTACTCTATTATCAAAACGGTGGCAGTGCAGGACCTTCCTGTGATAGAATAAATAAGTCATACACTCCCTTTTAAATTGTCTTCATTAGACTCTCACCAGTTTCAAAAAAAGGTAGAAGCTTAGCTTTGCCATTTCTTCTTTTACTCAGAGGAACTTTAATTTTTACCGCAGGACCAATGAAACTGATGTTTTCCATAAACCATTCGAGCTATATTTTAGGGTATCCAGCCTAGGAGGCTTGCTTCTACAGTAGAGTTCTTATAATAAAACAGAACCCCTTTCTTTTAAAGAGAAAATTAAAAAAAAAAAAACACTGAGAGTGAGTTATTAGAATGTTTATCATAAGTGTTTAACACTTATTGTGAGAAGCTTAAATAGCTTCATAAGCCATGAAGTTGATAAGGCAAATGCGTGGTTCTCCATAGGTAAAAAAATTGAACAAGGATATTTCAGTAGATAGTCATGGTGTTCATTTTAGGTAAAAAGTGGGCACAGTGAAAAATATGCAACAAAAAGTTGAATCAAGTATCCACAAGAGCAAAACTAAAGTTACAGAGATTTTTTTGAAGTATAAAAAGGAGCTGATCATTGCTTTACACTAGCAGAGAATTTAGCTGAAATCAAAGGGAGCCATTATTTAAAGACAGATGGAGTACATTTTTGGTCATTTTTTTATTGTAAACATTAACTATTTGATCTCAAAATTGCTTAAATTTGTATGACGTAGGCCCCTGCAGACAAAGATAGACCACACAACTGCTGAACATTCCTATGGTTATGTGCTTTTTTCTTAATTAGAAGTATATCTTATAAGATATTTGACATACAGCTGAGAAGACATTATCCTAGTTTTTATTCAGTGCCAGTGCCTAAGTGATGTATGTTTTAATCATGGACTTAGATTAAGAGTCCAATGAAAGAATTCAGTATTCTGGTGTTTCAGATTGTGAGATTCTGTATATCCACTTTTGGATACATCATTTAATGCTATTTATTCAAGAAAATCTTTTTGTCAGCTTGATGTTAATTTGTAAGTTTTTGTACATATCACAATAATGTTTAATATTTTTAAGAAAAATTTGCTAACATTACCATATTTATTGAATAACTATAATATTTTACAAAACTCACACTTTAGTATCAGATTACCAGCTAAAATATATCTAAATACAAATTCAGGAGTTCTTTTGTATTTGAAGTATTAAATCTGTTTTCTTGAATGAACATTGTATCTTTCTTTCCCTCCACAAAATTGCTTGTATTCTTAGAGTCATGCCTATTAAACATGGTTTTCCAGTTATGGTTCTGATGTTTGGCCATGGTTGAAAGTCATGTATATAAGGCAGACTTGCTCCTCCATCAGTTGAACTAGGATTTGTGTAAATGTTCAGTAGGTGACTGCTT
Source organism: Micronycteris hirsuta (assembly GCA_004026765.1). NCBI lineage: Eukaryota > Metazoa > Chordata > Mammalia > Chiroptera > Phyllostomidae > Micronycteris > Micronycteris hirsuta. The sequence goes on along the minus strand of PVJI01002479.1, from coordinate 92,140 downwards.
TAAGTAGTGACTGTGAGGCAGGTCAGGAGTCATGCGGGGGCTGGGCAGGTCTGGGAAATGCCTCTGCCCCTTCATAGTCAGGTGTGTCCTTATACTGTCCTGTTAAATACAAACCCAAGCCTAAAAGTCTTCATCTCTGAAATTGTAGTCTCAATAGTAATTATTAGGCTGATGACTGTGCCGTCACATTATAGGAGTAGTGATAATGGATATAGTAGTATATAGGATTTGTTCCATGTTACACTTCACACACAAAAAAAGAGCAATTTAACCAAACTGAAACCTCTCAACATTTATTTTCTAATGTAATTTATTTTTATGTATTAAAACATGACTTTAGATATTTTCCTGAATGAAAAATAGTTCCTATGCAATATGCTTGTTTAGCCTCAAGGGGGAAATGTGAACACAATAAGATTGTTTCAATATGACTACAATAATGCAGGAGGAAGTATAGAGTGTAATACATGAGCAGAAGAATTGAAAAGAGAGAAGAGAGATAAAAAGAATGAGAATCTGAAATAAGACGTAGAAATAGAAAAGAGGAAGGAAAAGAAAGACCATCCCTAAAACTCTTTATATACCAAATGTATTCGCTGCATATGTGTTTGGCTGCCAGTGCTAGGTATGGTACTATTGCCCCAGATCTCCGAGTTTCCCCCACTAAGACCATCTACCTTAGCCTGGTCTTTGTCCTTGACCATCACATCATGACAGGCTAAACAGACCTCTGCATGAGTTTTATACTGCTTGTGCCATCTCCAATGAACACTTAACTCTGATGATTAATGCCTATATTTTTTAAAATATGTTTCTTTAAAATTAGAAATCATATGGCAAATAATTTGGGTTTAATTTAGTAACCTTAAAAAATTTATATTTGGTAATTGTTTAAAAAATGAATGTATTTTAAAGATTTTATTTATTTATTTTTTAGAGAGAGGGGAAGGGAGGGAGAAGGAGAGGAAGAGAAAGAGCAATGTGTGGTTGCCTCTCACATGGCCCCCACGGGGACCTGGCCCTCAACCCAGGCATGTGCCCTGATTGGGAATCAAACTGGGATCGTTTGGTTCCCAGCCCGCGCTCAACCCACTGAGCTACACCAGCCAGGGTGAATGTATTTTATTCTGCTTAGATATCTATATTAAATTTTAATTGTATCCCTGATCATACCAAATAAGAATGCTTAATTATATGGGTTCTCTTATAATAGCATGCATTGTTTTAGACTATAAAAGTAATATGTTCGCTATATAAAATAGGAAATCCAGATATGTACAATATACAAACAAGAAAAAGCACAATCACCAACTATTCAAATTTTCCTGAATTTTCATTACTAGTATATATTTGATCCTATATACTACATTTCCCTTGATATTATATAGTATTGTTTTCTCATGAAATGAAATATTTCTTGAAAACATTATTTTCAGTAGTCTTATTATATAGGTAGGATATTTATATTATTTTCAGCTGTCCACTACTGTTTATAATTCCTTAATATTTCTCTAGAGATACACCCTTTCCAATATTAGCATCTATTTACAGAAAGAGAATTACTCGGTCAAAGACTTGGTCCTTACTATTTAACTGTTTTACAAATGGGTTATTTCAATGTACACTGCAACAGAATAGGAGAGAGCCTGCTGTGAGTTTTGTTTTGCTTTGTTTTCTTTTTAAATTTTATGAGATTAAAGTGAAATACTGTGTAAAAAAATCAATGCCATGTATTTGGGAGATTTTTCCATTGCTGATTTTCACTTAGCTTTCAGTGTGTTTTATAACAAAACTGAAAAATCACTTGGGAAGTGAGGGGTACAGCTTTCTCCATTGGGCCCATAACCAAAATTTATATGAATTTGACTCAGGTCATAGGCCAAGTAATTTGCTCCAAAACTCCGCACCATGAAAATGTAAATTGATTATAATAATTCATTCTTATTGTAGACTTTTCAAAAACATAACTCTTTTAAGTCTTTTCAAATGCACTCGTTAGATGTCTAATAAAGCAATAAAACTGTCCAGGGATTAGGGACTGTGAACCAAACATGAAATGACTGAAGTGGTTAAAATCCACCTTTTAAAGCTCATTCTCCATATCCCTGATCTCACTATCTTTGCTGGACTTTAAAAAAAAGATAAAACCTGAAAATTTTTCTAATGTTGTTTCCAAATGTTAGTGAATTTAACACAACATTTATCTCCATTGTTCATTTAGTTGTGCAACTACTCATGTCCAGTAATATCAGACATTTGTTAGTGCATTGAGTTGCTAGTCTCTATATGACCATTTATTTTGTTCTTTATATGTATCTCAATAATAAGATTTCTTATGATAAAATATTTTATAATATATAACATTTGGTACGTATGTATTCATTTCTCATATACTTAATGTTTAATAGTGTAAATTATATGCAACCACAACTTCTGAAATTTCAATGGCATATATAATAAACATATCTTTGTTTAGCTTTATCAGGCACTAGTGATATTTTGCATTGTTTAAATAAAAATAATCATTTATTTATAAGCCTTTAGTTTTTATTAAGATTAATAATGGTAATAGTAAATTTTATAATGATAACTTGTATAATATAGAATGTTTTTAAAGTAGCCATCAAATTATGAAGAGTTTCAGAAATTAAAGTTATTCTATATTACTCTTTCAAGAAAAAGACATCTCTGAAATTCATCAAACGAATTGTTTTTTTAAATATCACATGACTTACAAGTGGAATCTAGAAAACAAAATAAATGAACAGATAAAGCAGAAACACACTCATAGACAGAGAACATTTGAGGGGTTGAGGGGACGGATATAAAAGGGAGCAGGGCTAAGTACAATTTGAAAGTTACAAAGTAGTCATGGGGATATAAAATATGGGGAGTATAGTCAATAATATTATAATAACTATGTATGCTGTTAGATAGGCAATAGATTTTGGGGGGTGAATCACTTTATAAGTTATATAAATGTCTAATTACCATGTTACATGCCTGAAAGTAATATATTGTATGTCAACTCTAATTAAGAAATAGAACACTACTTCAAATAAATAAAATAAAAAGTCTACCTGTAAGCATTAACTAAATGCAAACATGTATTATCAGGATTAATAGTGCATTGATTCTACTAATTATAACAGCAATATTTTTTTTTTCCTTTTGTGCATTGAAATCTCTTACATGGTAGACCAAGCAGGTGTTGAAGGGCCAGTATGCTCTGTTCCAGGGAGAGCCAGAGAACAGGTTCTCGTATCCCAAGCAAGAGGAAAGGGGACAGAGCTGGAGAAGAGTTCGAGTTATCATGTAGCATATCACTCAATAGTGATTAAACCTCAGAAGATTAAAAATGGTCAGCTTTTCATGAGACTCAAAGAATATGCTTTCTGTTTGGATAGTGTCAGGTTTCTGTGATGACAATACTGTCCGTCTGATACTGTAAGCTTAAGCTTACTCTGCTCACACAACATCTCTCTCACCCTGCGCCCTTCGCCAAGACACTGCAAATAGGAGAATTCAGGATCGTGTCTCTCTTTATTTTGGTAGTGCTGACATCTGAACAAAAATGCTCACATCCATATTCGTTGTAAAGAGATATTGATATTTGAGAACTAAGTAGAAACTGTTTATTACCTTCACTCTTTTCAAGTAACCAAGAAAGGTACTTTTGTTACTAGTAAATCTTCCTGGTTCCATCTAGACTCAAAGAATGGTGGCAGGCTTTCAACCCAGAATGAAATGGGCAGTACATGCTCACACAGCCCTCAGGGGATAAAGAACACAGTCTTGATGATTAGTCTATATTAATCTGTAGCATAGGACATATTCATTTTACCACAATTGTTCTTATTTTTCCACTGTCTGCTAACTGCCTGATCTGAATGCCAAGAAATTAAATGTGTAATAACCTAAGAGGAGCACAAATAAACTTGACTCAAAATTTGAATGTGGTGTAAAATTAAAAAAAAATTATTTTACTTTCAATGAATAGATTCAGCTCCTTAAAAACTGTCTATGTTAGGGAGAAAGGAAGAATGAAGTTAAATAATATTCTTTCAAAATATCTGTTGCTAAGGTATTATAGGTGTAGTTTAGTTCAGAGAAAGATAAAAATATAGCAAAAAACATTATTCAAAATTTGTTATCAGAGCCTGAACAACTCAGTTCATTATCCTAATAGATTTAAAGGTTTAGTGCCTTTGATTTATTTCTGCTATATAGTGTAGACAGCATCTTCTCAACTAAAATTATGGGTTTTTCATCAAGGTGAATTTTTTTGCCCCACATATTGTCAAACTGTTTTTTTTTTAATACAAAAAATACATAGAACCTAACCTTTGGTTAATAAAATGATGATAACATTAAGTAATTTCTTTGTAAAGAGGTGCAGTTTATTTAAACTTGATAATTTATAGTCTGATTTCATTTTATCAGTTATATTTAAATTATGTGTTCAAATATAATGTTATTTATAAGTGTACTTATTTTAAATAACAATATTCTATTAAGATTAAATTGAGATAAAAACAATCCTGTGTGCTTATATGTTCTGTTAAAATAAATAGTAATTGCTATTAAAAGAACTTAATTATTTGATTTATCTTCACATATAAAATTTTCCCTTCTTCAAAAGGGAGTTAATTTCTCTTACCTGATGAAGTAAAACCTAGCAATCTCACTGTAGTTCATAAAATTTAATTCAACTTTTAGTGTAGTTGGAAAGAAACTAAGGGTTAATGGTCTTAAACTTTAAAAAATAGTTACATTATTTATTGAAGGTCTATATTATTATATATCTTTTAAATATATAACTTGATTTGAACTCCACGTGGAATTTAGCTAAGAAGTCAGAGAGGGGATCAATTTAATTACACTAAATTTTGTTAAACATTGGAATTAGTTTCACATTAAAAAAAAAAAGACTCTACTCAGTTCAGTTTAACATAGGTTAAATGAAATACTACCCAGCTGTTGGTCTTTGTTTTACTCTATTTTTTCTGGTTTATAATTGTTAAGTCTATAATACTGTGCCATGCACACATTTAGGGGGTTGGCTATGTCAACAGAAATGACTCTTTAATTAAGTCCATTTGTGTCATTGAGAATATATTCCTAAAACTTTTTCTACTTTGTAGAAACCTGGTATTTGGCAAGCTCTCTTAGAGCATTCTTTGTATTTTTATTCCTACAGAATCTTTATCCCCTTTAATGAGGTAAAATGTAAAATTTTCAGTGTAATTTCTGGCACATCAGCAAAATAGCGAGCCATTCAGCCAGGCTCTGTGGGAGAGTTTATGAGGGTAGAGAAGAAGGTGGGCTTCTTCCACTGTGCTCCAGTCGAATCACATTTTCGAAAAGTTATTTAATGAGTATCCCCACTTTTTTGGACCAAGATAGATTTGATTCTGATACTTTAGTGTGACACTCATTATACAGGTTGATTTCTTTTAAAGCAAAAAGATTAGGTATTAACTGAATATCTGTTAATGAGAGTAATGTGACTGCATTAAATTCTGTTATCTCTATGTGAACATTTAGGATATATGGAAGGAAAAATTTCTAAGTATGTATATAACTTTGCAAAGATGTCACTAATGAAGGTATTAACAACAGGAAAAAAAAATTTTGGCTTAGTTACCTGTATCTATTCCTGTTGGTAATAGAATGAATTAATGACATGGTTTTCATTTGCTTGGCAGTTACAGTCTATATTATTTTTTTCACAGTAACCTAAATATGTCTAATAAGTCTAAATTAGCATTAAAATTCATGAAGAATTAGAAAGCAAACACCTTTCACAATAACTAGTTGTCACTAAATTGCTTAATTATATATATTGTGCTTTTTTGTTGCTAGAGAAGTATTTCTCTCTTAAATGGGCGTATTAGGTTGGAATTGCCCATGTGGCTTCTAATGGTTATAGAGAAATTGTAGGAGGAAGATTGTAGGACTCCTTACAGAAAGTGATTTGTAACCACCTCAGGGCACCATGAAATTATTAGGAGATTTTAATCCACAAAATTCTAAACAGTAGAGCTGCTTTAGCCTCTCATATTATTCCTTGGACTTTGACTTGCATAATTTCTCTTTTCACTCTTAGCACCTTTTACTTTCCTTTTTACCATATACTGTTTTCCCTGCTTAATCAAATCTCCTAGTATCACTAAATCTAGCTCATGGTTCTATTCCATGAACCTTCTAAGTTGTTCATTGATTCAACATGTATGTATTTTATAACTGGAAGTAATAGTGGGGAAGCTATAGAAATAGCTGTGGAAAAAAAGACAAAATTTTCAGCTCTCCTGGTGCTGCAATTTATTTTCAAAATAAACTTAAACATATGTTTTTCAAATAAATACTAGAGTTATGGGTGGAGATAACCAGCAAAATAAGTAAGTGAACTATGTAGTTACTAAAAGCCAAGAAATAGGAATAGGAAGTAGACAGAGGGAGGTGAAGCAGGGGCTGATGGTCAATTTTCTATAATAGTAAGAGAGGGACAATAACAAGGAGGAGGAAATGTAGCAAACCACGCACATGTCTAGGGAAAGAATGTTCCAGACAGATAGAACACCATATGCGTGAGCCTGGAGCATACCTGGTGAGTTCTGGCAACAGCGAAAAGACTGGCTAACACGCAAAGGAGAGTTTAAGTTGTAGGCAGTGGATGTAGTAGCTACTCTAAGCACTTGGCTTTTTTACTGAGGTAGGTGGGAACCCTCGTTAGAGTGTCACCTGGGGTTTTACAGGGCCCTCCTCTAAAAGGATCCAGGTCATTCTTTAAGGCATACAGGATGCCCAACCCGTATATCTTATTTTCTGCACTTACATCTTACTTAACTTAATTCTATCCTCTTTTAAGTCAAGGGCATAAGGTATAATCAATCATTTTTCTATCCCCTAGAGCATCTGGAATAAAGCAGGTGATATAGTGCATTCAATAAATAATCGTGATTTGGTGGGGGAGGTTGGAGCCAAATGGATAATGAGTATCGGCAGCTCCCAAAAGCTTTTTTACATGGAATCATTACTGTATGCTGTATAAACAGGCAGTCCAACAGGGACTGCTTTTCTGTCTTCAGTCTAGAACCAAGTAAAATAAACCGCGAGTCTTCAGGTGCCTCTATATTGTCTTTCACAATATATAGTTTGAACGAGTGTCCAAAATTTGGGACTTGTGCATCACGGCGCCTCCATCGTACCATGCCTGTTAGTCACTTACACCTTTCTTTAGTGGAGTCTGTGATTTAATCAAAAAATGTCCCTGCGTTCTCTTCAGTTGAGTGCAGTGAAGTATGTCCTTAACATCAGATACAAAACCATCTTTCTCCTGTTCATTTCTCAGACGTTTGTGTTCTGCAGCATGTGAGAAGCATGTTAAGTGGCAGTTAGGTTTGCACAGACAATGCTTAACAATTCAACCAAAGAAAATCAGAGGGAACCATTCGTGAAAATAAGGAGACTTGTAGAAGATAGGTGGAGTTCCTCTAGACGTTTGTAGAATAAAAGGGGTGTTTTTTGCCTTGCTTTTTCATACTTCGAAAATGCAACTTAAACTCCTATTTTTACAAAATCATAAATCACCTTCCTACAGATAAAATTAGGAAATTAAAAGCCTATTTAATTTAAAAATGCAGAGTAAATACTGTGCTGATCCATATGCTTTTGCCTCCTTTTTTCCATTTTGTTTCTTAAAAGCAATATATAGTACTGTTTTACTTCTTAAGATAATATGTACACTAGATCTGAAATTCAGCCATCAACAATATGTCCCATGCCTCTACCCTGTCTTATTTTTTTTGTTAATACTTCTCACTATTAGCACAACATATATTTTACTTATTCATGTATATCTTCTTACCCCCATTGAGATGTAAGCTCCTTGGAAGCAGATAAATACATTTCAATCTATTTACATTAAGTATTCATTGATTAAATGAAATTAAGTGTTGATTAAGTAAAATAAGTAAGGTATATTTGAAATTATACATACATATACATATATAAATAGTTTCTACTTTGTTGTCTTTTAACTTTATGTGTTACTCTTTGACATATTTTTATGAGTCCATCTTTTGCTTAATGGTTTATGGCTGTATTATCATGCTTTAAGAAACTTAATTCATAGCAAACATAAAAATACTTATTCATGTGTTCTTTTATTAAATGACTTAGATTTCATGTTAAAATTTTAAGTTATCAAGAATATATTTTGTATACAGTATGAGGGTGGTTTTAATTCTCCTCCCACTAATCTTTTTAGTTGCTTTGGTACTATTTATTGTAAAAATCATTCTTCTCACAGTATTTAAAATGCTAAAATTTTGTGCCGAGGCCTATTGGTGGAGGTTTTAGTTTTTCATAATTCTTCATTGTTTTGTTGGCTAATATGACATTGTTTTACTTATTATATATACAGAATTTTATATTTTATAATTTATGTACCTAATTATAATTATCTTTCTTGATTTTATTGATTATTCTGATGTTTTTACTTTTCCAGCTAAATTTTATTCTCTTTTTGCTGTTGTTTTAATTCTTTTGGAGTTTACATTGAATGATCATTTTATTGAATTTATGGATTAATATGAATAAAATAGCTATCTGTCCAACATGGAGCCTTCTCGGAACATATTCTAGTCCTTTATTTAATTACATATGTCTCTGTGTAGTTGAGTAAAGGATTATTATTTTCTTTATGTAAGTCCTGTTAAATTTTTAGGTTTATTCCTAAGTGATTTTTCTTAAATCAATTTTATGTTTGAAGGAAAATAAAATAGCTGTTTGAATTTCAGACTTGTAAGACTAAGTCTACAGTAAGGAAGCTGACTTTTTATTTCATAAGATTTATAAATATGTGCTGGATTTTAAATATCATCAAATACTGAATTATGAATAATTGACTATGCAGTCTTTCTGAGCCTGTTTACCCAACTGAGAATTTCTTGAAAGTACTTCACACTATGCCCAGTGGTTCAACTCTGACAAAAAGGCACCCGTTGGTGGGAATGTTCTTTGTTTCTGTTCTTTGAAGTTCTTACACGTGGGCCAGGAAAGCATTGTCTGTGGCAGCCCGATTCGCAGCGTTTTGGCATCCTGGAAAACCCACTGACTGTAATACAAGAAAAACAGGATTCTAATCCAATCTTCTAGTAAATTACCATTTACCTTTGACAACTTACTTCACTTTCTGGAATTTCATAAGGTTCAAGATATTGAATTGGAAAATATGTTTTAATTTATTGACTCTGCCCCCACTGTGGCCCTAGTCATGTGATATTTGCTAGATGTGTGGCAGTGAATGGGTCAAAGTCCTTGTCCTTATGGGATTAAATTAGAGGGCACCAAAAACTGTTCTGATTCTGATATTCTGTGTCTGTATTGTAAACTGTGACTAAGTCTGGGGAGAAGTAAGCCTTAAGTTATAATCAAGAAAGTTTTATAAAGCCTTAAAAAAACCTATGCTTAATAAATACTAATTTATATACCTGTTCAACATACCCTGAAGTCAGAACTTTTCTTGAGTTGTGAATTACATTAGGCTGAGGTCAACGTAAAGATCACAGTAGGTCAAAAACACAGGAGGCCGACATTATAACAGTTTTGTTTAATGGGACCCCGCTATCTTCATGTACCTTCAGGAAAGAGAATCTCTGAAACAGTACATATCTAAAGCTAAAGTTTATTAAGTTGAAGGCTAATTTTGTTCCTACCCAAACTAAGGTAATTGCAACCCTAGTCTATTGGGAATTACATATAAAATATCATAATGGAAATAAGGGCCAGCTGGGGTATTTTTGACAGAGACATACGCTGAAGTAGCTTAAAAAGCATTTAGTAGTTTACAAACTTTGGCAGCTTAAAAAGCATTTAGCTGAGGCCTTTGTAGTATGTTTTGGTACAGGCTTAGAGATATGGTATAGGAGTATAGGGACCTCAATTACTGAGTTCCTGTTTTTAGTAAATAGCTGCCCTGTAGGTCACTAAGTGCTGTAGCTGACAAGGTTATGTATGAGAAAGCTTTTATATTAACAGCCAGTGGCAACTTGCACTTGCTTATAAAGAACTTTCCATTTCGTAAAATCTCCCTTTGGTCTGTAATGGCTACACAGAATAGCAGCCACCTCTGGAATAGTGGACCTAAGCTAGTTACTAACACAGGATTACATGGGACACCGAAAAAGAAGAGATTTTTGAGTAGGGAGAAAGCACCAAAACATAAAATGTGTTTTGGGGTCTTTATGGCAGTATTGAACAAGTTGAACTTTAGTTTAATAAACTGTTTTTTGCTTAAGATTCATATGCAATATCCTGCAAATAAGTAAGTTCACTTTTCTCAAGAAGGAAAATAAGTTACAACTAGTTATGTTCTTAGCGTTGTAGATTTAGTGACCTTAGGAAACTTTAATTATTTTAACCTGTTTCCTTTCTGTAACATGGTTGAAATGCCTTCCCCAAGGACTGTTTTGACTTCTATAGTAGATGATTCTGCAGGTACCTTCCTCAGGGTGCAGCGTTCAATATTTGGGAAATGAATAGTGGCCAATATGAAGACATAATTTAAAAAATCAATTGACAGTCAAAGAAACACATAAAAATTTACAGGGGACCATGTGTTATACAAGATTTTATATCAAAAAAACTACAAAAACATTTCAAATGACATAAAAACCTAAAAATACAGAAAGGTTGACAATAGTGAATGGTAGTCTTCATATTAGAAATATATCAAGCCTCCTCAAATAAATTTTTATACTCAGTGTGATTATAATCACATTATCAATGGAATGTGTGTAAATCTTGATCAGTTAATCAAATTCCTGAATTGAATGAAAAGGGGAAAATGGATAAGAATAGCTTAAACCAAGGAAAAGATGTGGAGATGTATTATAAACCTATAGAATTAAAAATATGCTCTCAGCAAAAAACATAGGTAACTAGTCTAAGAAAATAGAACAAGATCTCAAAGATACATAGATAAATAACAGAAATAACAGAAGTGATATAATTAAATAAATAAAAAGCATCATAACACCATTTATTGTACTGCACACAATAAATAACAATCTCATAGAAAAGACAATTATTAAGAGAAAAATATAACAAATAATTTTGAAGATAATATATAGGGCTCTCTTTATGACCTATAATTAGAGTAGGAATTTCCAAGGAACCCAGACCATAAAGAGAAGATTAATAAAATTGACTATAAAAGTGAAAATATTATAGAAGCCTCACAGTAAGAGGAAATGTTTTATATATCTGTATGTTTAACAAAAGAGTAGTGCTCAGTGTTTATTTTTTTAAAGAAAAATTACAAAAATACTAAGAAAAAGAAAACCTATCAAATATGTGAAATTGATGAAATAGGAATGGCCATTAAATTAACAAAATTAGGGAGGTATAAAAATGAGCAGCAACAAAAGACAATTTAACACATAAGAATAAAATGTTAATGAAACACATAATAATATCAAGTGTTGTCTAGACCACAGAAAAATGGAAAACTTTGTAAATTTCAGGTTGAACTAGAAATTTATAAAGTGTTTAGAGTAATTTAGCAATATCAAACTGAAAATTCTGTTACTAATGAAATTCTACATACATTCACATGTTCAAAATGGTTCTCTGTATCATTATCTGCAATCAGTTAATTAAAAATGAAGTGGAAATTAACTTAAGCACCTACTAGGAAACAATGACTGTTGGCTAACCTGTCTTTCTGTTGTTAGAATTTGTAGGATTTTAGAAAAATTTCCTAATCAAGTTTTGTTCAAAGTGCCCCCCATTTCAAAAAGTTATCACGTTTTGTAGGATTTGAAAGATTTCTTTCAGAAAAAAAGTTAATTTGAAACACTGAAATCTTGAACTTTGAGTAGATGGCCACTAAACGAGCCGGTCTTGTTCTAATAAAACGTGTGCAAAGCGACACGGTGACTGTCTGACTCTCTGCAGACCTCCAGGACCTCGACTTACTATCAGTGCCGTCAGTGAAGGCTTACTGGCTAACAAATGCACTGAAAAACTTGGATTTAAACTAAACATGTAAAATTAATAATTAAACAAGCTATATAAGTTTTTGGAGCTGGTGAACTGCAATAAATACCGTCAGAGTTTCCTATGATGGTATATATTTGCATATTCTTTAAAACAAGGCAAAGTTTACTAGTTTATAGCACCATAGGCATTGATGGAAAACATTCCCATTAATAAATAGGTTCCAACTAGTTACCCATGAAAATATGTGCATTTCTCCAAAAATATTCTTCAGTGTTAATATATTAGTAGTTATATATAAATCAACTTTGAGATACATCTGGATGGAATTTATTTTTTTAACCATAATTGCCATTGGATTTAAAGTTAGCCTACCTTGACACATTGTTCCTGATGAACAGTCCATTTAAGGGGTCAGGAAACTCCTTATTTTTACATGAAAAAAATTGCTTTAGTATATTCCATTCAGAGTCCAGAGTTAAAACCCAGGCTATGTTGTCATCTCCACATTCAAAATCATAGTGTATTAAGACTTTTTTCATAGCTAATATCCTTGAGGTTGACATCTTCTTGTGACTGAGTAGATAGCAGCAAGAAATTCAATTACAGCAAGCCGGCTCTGTCATTGCACCTGTCTGCTTGCTCAGGAAATGATTTGTAAATTGGGCTTTATCTTTCCCGACCCATAAATCTCCTGTCCATAATTGACACTTGTCACCATAGATGAATAGTGGGAGAAAGAAAACAGAAAGTAAATGAGTAGCCCACCTGGGAAAATGATGTCTTGTTGCCTTTGGGAGTCATTTACAAACAGCAGTACCTACGGGCCACAGTTTTTATTCACAAGCAGGGGGAAAATATTTTGCTACTAAAAAAAAAAAAATGCAGTGCCTATCACACAAAGATAAGATGGAGAACAGTAATTAATATATAACATGTTTTCCAGAAAATATAAACATGACTCTCAAGATAATATAGGCTTTTGTTTACTGTCTGTGATGCTGGCTTATTGCCGCTGCACATTTGTAAGTATCAGGTTTGTGTCTGACCTGTCAAAATGCATTCATGAAGCAAGCGTTCTGGCTGTCTTGGGAGCTGATGTTGTCACTCGTTACACAACTCAACATCAGTTCAAAGTTGTTTGATACCAGTGTCAACAGACTGATCTAAAAAACACATAAGAATGACAATGTTTTCTTTCAGATGTCAAAGAAAGAAAAAAGGATTCCATAAAGATGATCTTTGGAACAAGCACTATCTAATTTTCCTAAATGGTTTGTTTAATTTTACATTACTTTCTGAAGCTTATCTCATATTGTGAAACATTTTAAAATAAAAATCAGAATTTATTAATTTTCTCTTGATACTAAAATATCTGAGTCATCTAAAAATTTAGAATAATATATGAATTGTTACAAAATTTCTTACTATTTTAAATAAAAATTATAATGCAAGTGCAAACAAATTTAATTAACAGATCGGATATTTTACAAACTGAATCATGAATATAAAAAATCACATATGTGCATCATGCATGCCTTTGCATAGCCTTTCCCACATATTTCTGAGTTTTTAATAATTCAATCCTTGCCCTGACCGGTGTGGCTTGGTCTCCTGGTCATTGTCCCGTCGGGGAAATGTTGCCAATTCAATTCCTGGTCAGGGCACGTACCTGGGTTGCAGGTTCAGTCCCAGGTCAGGGAGTCTACCAATCTATGTTTCTCTCTCACATCAATCTTTCTCTCCTTCTCTTTCTCCTATTTTCTGCTCTCTCTAAAAAGAAATTTAAAAATAAATAAATGAATCAAATAAATAAAATCTTTAAAATCATTAAAATAATTTAATTTCTAAATATTTATGACTTTATCAACATGATTAAAATCAATTTATATTAGATAAATAATTTATTTCTTATAAATTTTGCAATATATATCCCATCTATAGTATTTTCAAATATATTCTAATAGGATACCATCTTCATTACATTTTGCTCCCACATATAAGAACAAAATATAAGAATTTATATCTCCTCTGATATTAGACCAAAGATTAGGCATGGAGCATTGGCAGGGACATAGATTTGACTTGAATACCTCTAGCTACTCACCTGTGGTTCAACCCATCACCTGTGGTTCAATGGGTTGTTGACCTATGTACCTAGTGTTTATAGAAGTTGTAGGCAATCTCCTGTTTTTGTACTACAAAATGAGTTTGTCTGAGGAAGTTAAATTGCTTCTCTATAGGTTATTATTATTATAAAATAGATGATTTATTTGTGCTACGCTAGTATGTTGGGCTTTTAAACACAATGGGAAATTGTGTGGGTATTGATCTAAAACAATAGGTGTGTATATATATATATATACATATATATATATATATATATATATATATACATATATATGAGATACACTGGTATCTCATAATTCTCAGGATCAGCTTTGTCATTTAGTAACTTAACTAAATAACAAAGAGAAACCTTTCAATATGAGTGCTGCAATTTTACTTGTCTTTAAAAAAAATAGCGCTTTCAAATATCTAGTCTATCTGCTACTGTCAACCTAATGAGTATTATCAGTCTGGACATCGATATTTAAAATACTAAAGAAGTATCAACACTATGGGCAACCCTGAAAATAGAGATGTGAATATTGTAATATTTACATGTGAGAATTGTTGTATATCTTCTTTAAGAAGATGCATTGCTTGCCCAAATATCAAAAAACAGAAAAACAAAAAACAAACAAACAAACAAACAAAAAAAGCCTTTCATTTTGTTCCACAAACATGTCAAGTGCCTGCCTTGTGTTTGGTACTATGCAGTGCCGGGAGATGTGACCTTGAGCAAATACAGTTTCTACCTCAGTGGACCTCCTATTTTGGTAAGGAAAGAAGGGATATAAACAGGTAATTACCCTAGTTAAAGTATATGACAAGTACAGAGCAGCTGAGCCATTGGTTTTCTTGAAGTTGTGAGGAGATATTTACTAACAGATTAGGGTATAAGGATTTCCACGTAGAAGTCAGGCAGCCGTAATAACCACGATGTCATGAAATAGAATGCACAGTTGAGAGAGTTTCCCCTTGATCCCCTTCAGCTTTGTCCGTGTGTCCTTTATACATGTCCCTGACACTCCTCCTCCCTTTTCCCCTCATTACCGGGTGGAAGTCGGAATGGCCGAGGTGAGGAAAATGGAAACAACTGTACTTGAACAACAATATAACATGTGAAAAAAAGAGGTACTTTTCCCTGTTAAAGAAATTTCAAGGTGACTTTGCAATACTCACATATAGATATAAGGAAATAATGCATAATGACACTAGAAAAGTAAACAGAGGCAACCACGACATTGTATCCCTTGCTAATATTATGACTGCTGCCATTTATTGTATACTCAGTATGCTAAGCCTTTGCTCTATTTTTCTCATAGAATGCTTTCAACGGCCCCCATAAAACTTGATAATTGTATCTCCATTTAAGAGATGAGAAAACTGAGACACCCAATGAAATGAAATAATGTGTCCATATTCACACAGCTCAAGGAACCCAACAAAATAATTGTTAATTGGGAGTTATTTAAGGGCACTTTAAAGCATCAGAATAACACAATCAAAATATGTTTTAAAGTGTTATATTTGAAGCTGTAAAGATTGTTAAGGTCATACCTTCAAATCACTTAAAATAATAACAAATCAGTTAAAGTAATAATAAATCAATGTATTAGCAAATAAAATTTCCTCTAATCAGAAAAACTGCAGTTTGTACAATCTCCAGAGTTCAACATATAATCCTTTATATGGTATATATCACCCTTACATTTTAATTTGTGTAAATGGATGGTTTCAAATTATGCAGAACATTTATAAGTCATATTCCCTATTAACACAGAGAAAGAAATTAAGTAGGACCCCTGTATATTTTCCTTTATTTCACTTTATATAGCCTTCATTTCTTCCTTCATTTTGTGACCAAATTCAGTCATTTCTGTGAGCACCTGATTACCACTGTTCTTAACTCTGCATCTGACAGGCTGTCTATCTCCCTGTCACTTACTTCCTTTTCTGGAGTTTTGATCTGTTCTTTCATTTGGGCCATATTTCTTTGTTCCAGTGCACCTGCTATGTTGTAGAGGATGGAGCTTCAGGTGTTTGCCAGGGCGGGGTAACCCTCTTTGCTGCGCTGTGGCAAAGGAGGAGTCACCTACAAAGGAGTTCCCATAAGACTGGCAGCTGATTTCTCAAAAGAAACCTTACAGGCAAGAAGGGAGTGGAAAAAAGTATTTGAAGTCATGAAAGGCAAGGACCTACATCCAAGATTACTCTATCCAGCAAAGCTATCATTTAGAATGTAAGGGCAGATAAAGTGCTTCCCAGAAGAGGTCAAGTTAAAAGAGTTCATCATTCCCAAGCCCTTATTATGTGAAATATTAAAGGGACTTATCTAAGAAATTGAAGAAGATCAAAAACTATAAACAGTAAAATAACAACAAACACAACTGAACCTAAAAAAAAAAAAAAAAAAAAAAAAAAAAAAAAAAAAAAAAAAAAAAAAAAAAAAAAAAAAAAAAAAAAAAAAAAGCAAAAACTAAGCAAACAACTAGAACAGGAACAGAATCACAGAAATGGAGATCACATGGAGGGTTATCACCAGAGAGGAGGAGGGGGGGAGAATGGGGAGGAAAGGTACAAAGAATAAGAAGCATAATTTGTAGACATAAAATATAGAGAGAGAGGTTAAGAATACTACAGGAAATAGACAAGGCAAAGAACTTACATGTATGACCCATGGACATGAATTAAGAGGAGTATAGTGTTGGAGGTGGGGTAAAGGGGATGGAAATTGGGACAACTGTAATAGCATAATCAATAAAATATACTTTAAAAAAGAAATTAAGTAGGATATAATGATTGAATATGACAGTACATATGTGCACCTAAACAGGTGCCTAATTATAGTATATCTCTGTGGACCTAAATTAAAATACTCAAGGTTTCAAATATATTGTATTTAAAATATTTATGTTAAATTTTAAAATGTCAGTTTGCCTTAGAAGAAAATAATATGAATGAACTGAATAGAAATATTTTTTGATGTGCTGTTTTATAAAGTCAATTTGACAAGTTTATTTCTTTTTAAATTTCTTTCTTAGTATTAACATTTATTGAAATATTGTTACTGGTAATTGCTAAGCATTGTGTTAAGTGATTCACATTTGTTATACTTTTGAATTCTTTTAACATTCTTATTATTCCCATTTTGCACATAAAATTACCTAATTCAGAGCATTTTAGCAACTTGAGCAACATGACATGATTAATGATTTATGTCTAATAAGCAGAGCTGGGATTGAATGTTTTTCTGTATGACTTCAAAGCTTGTAAAGTTGGGAGAGGACCATCTTTAGCAATACATTTTGTTTCCATTTATTATAATTATATACATATATATATTTATATAAACAACACCTAATGTGTATATTGTGATGGTGGTGGTAGTGGTGAATTTTAAGCATGGGAAATCAAATTTCACTTAGACTTATTTGAAAATACTTTTCCTTTTAACTCTGGAACATAACAGAATTACATTTCCAGTGTGCATCCTGTGCGTGTGTGTGTGTTCCAAAGTGTGCTTTGCGCCTTTTATCTAAGGCACAATTTCCAAACGGATCATTGGGTATTAGCTAACAAGTGTTTTTTGATTCTTGAACACATAATCTGGTAATGAGGCACCAGAAAATTACTCCTTGTCTGTTATTTAGTAGTTTCCATTTGACTTGATGAATGAAACAGTGTAAGTCATCAATCAGATAGTGTATTCCCAATTGCTATGTACTAATTCAAAAGGTGGGCAGTGATGAGGGTGGATAGGAAACAAAATTAACTCATTTGAAATATGATGCCAGAGGAGAACGTCTACCTGGACCCATGAACAAATGGGTCCTAGAACAAATTAAGCCTGAAACATCACTAAAAGTAAAAATAACAACACTGAAGCTGTTCTACCTTGAGCACATCATGAGAAGGTAGGATTCTTTGGAAAAGACAGTAATGCTAGGAAAAGTGGAAGGCTGAAGGACAAAAGGAAGACCAGCATGAACTGGACTAACTCCTTAAAAGAAGCCATAGGCATGCATCTAAAGGAGCTGACCAGACCTGATGAGGACAGGACATCACTTATTGTGAATATCACTTATTTATTCATCGGGAGTAGGAACTGATCCAGCAAAGGTTATTTAGTGATTACCGTATTTCAGACCATAAGAGACACCTAGGTTTTAGAGGAGGAAAAATTGGAAAAAAAATTTAAAGCAATAAATGTGGTAAAATATATAATAACATAAATAACATGCAGACTATAATTCAGCTACATTCGAACTGTAAGACACACTCCCAATTTTCCCTCCCAAATTTGGGGGGAAAGTGAATCTTATGAATTTATTTTGCCGTTTTAATCAAATATTTTATTTGTCTCTGTGGTTAGATGCTTAATGATGATTCTCTTGTCTTTGACTTGAAAAAATAACACTAGAACTTTGTTAAATTCAAAAGCTTTTATTTTAAAATAATATAGGAATCTTTCATTCAAAATATGTTCTTATCAGTACAAACCATGTGGAATCTGCCTTTCATTTTTCATCGGTATATAGCACAAAATATGTTCCACAGTTGTTTTGTTTGCCATCCAAGACAATATAGAACAGAAATGAGGAATGTGTTTAGAACTATGATGCAGTTTTCTAAAGAAGTGTACCACTGGACAAATTTTATTACTGGGTAAAATAGAAAATGTATTCATTTTACACAGCCATTAAGCATTTGTCAGTCAGTGAATTGCAAAGATTAAGTGTACATCAGCAGGGTAATATTTGCAACATAGACAATTGGGTATATGTCAATGTTGTATTTATTGCCTGCAGTTGTGTGTTTTGTTTTGTTTTATGCTAATAAGGAAGTAGATTTATAATAACCAGGAAGCAGAATTACCTTTAATGAATCATCCATGCAACTTCCTGCCAGGCCCCTAAACAGAAAATTCCAGGGCACGGGGCACCCTGAAGAGCCTCACTGTCGCACTGAGTGAGACGAGACCGTTATGTGACTGTGTAACGGAAGGTGGTTATAACCCTGCATTGCTTCATTCTCAGGGAACAAAAGTTACTCTCCAGCCCTGATGGTAGCAGATAGTGTACCAATTTAGGGCAAAGAGATCTAAAACAAAACAATTAACCTAAAACTAAAAATAAGAAGGGAGGAGAATAAAGATTTTTCCCATTTTAGAGGAAATTTTTAGATTTGAATTTTATCAGAATTTTATAACAAATACTAACTATGGTGACAATAGTCCCTAAAAATTAAACCTGGCAAACGGATCCACAGAAGTTGAGGAAATGTTCAATGCTCTTTCTCATGTACATATTAGCTATTGTTTGAATAGAGAGCTGAAGAGTTACCAATTCCATACCTTTATTCAATATGGAGTTTATTTTTAGGGAATAAAAGCCAATAAAATTTCTGAACTGTCTTAAATAAATGGGAAATATCTTTGAGAATGTACAAGTCATTTATTTCACAATGCTTTTCTGTAGTTAAATATTATGGAAATCATTAACCATAAAATTACCAAAATATGTTGGCCATAAATTGCTTTTAACTATAAATATGAAGGAGTCTTTATATAAACATTTTATCTATATATGCACATGTTCATATATATATGACTTGTTTAAAATTGATATATATATAATATGTTTATTGTAAATGAGAAACTATAAGTACTTTATTACATGGACAATCACTTGGAATAAATATTTAGAATATAAATTTTATATATGTATATAAATATGAAGAGCACATTAATTTTGATAAAAATAATTTAGTCTTTGATAATTTGTGAACTTTTTTTTCTGAAACAGGTGTAAGGCCAAAAGAATGAATATAAACTAAAATCCTTCATCATAATGACCATTTAAATAAAAATTTGGGGAATTGAAACTAATATTTTGTTGGACATTGTTTTATTAACAAGTATGTTATATACAACCAATAATTTTATGTTCTATGTCGTCTTCAGACTTTGGTGCAGGCACACAGTACAAGATGTAATGAGAGAACTTCGTTGCATTTGGAATTTTTTAAATAAAATAAAATGTGCCTCAAAATAGCATGAGCTAAATTACTCTAGGTTTCAAAAGCTGAGTTTAAAAACTGTTTGAATAAATAATTTGAACTCATTCGTATCAAAATTCATCTTAATGATATATTGAAAACTACCAAAACTTGCTGACTTTTAAGTGATCACCCTAATATAGATCGGTATCACTAGTTTTTCCTTTTAACCATTTGGAATTTTATAATGTTTCTCCATAGAGAAATGCAATATAATAGAAATCAGTAGTCAAAAAATAAAGTCTGCTCTTAAGGTATCTGTACAACTGTACAACGTTTTATAAGATATTTTAGCACTTTAATTTGAAAGAATAATTACCCCAGAACTAGAAAAAAAATTGCTCCCTAGAGGAAAATTTTAGATAATTAAGAGTTGTTATTTATTTAATAAACCAGAATTAAATATATACCTAAAGCTTTGGAATTGTGACAAATAGTAGGGACATTATTTTGTTAAGAAAACCATACATAACCCTGACCCTCCAGCCTTATTGAGGATACAGTGTTCTAGTGGAAGAAACAGACATTCATCAAGTAATAATTATACCAACACATGTCAGGATCCACCTCTACATTGCGTTGCTTCCAGTCAGAGGAGTTGGGGGAGGCAGTTCTAAGAGGAGCAGTCAGAAAGATGTGCACCGCAGTGTGCAAGGAGTTTGGCACACCTGGGGACAGAAACGTGTGAGGGATGCACAGAAAGGGAGGTTTATACATGGTGAGGCTGAACAGATAGACTGAGGTCAGAGAGTAAGGCGTGCAAAACATTTTGGTCCCCATTCTAAAGGTCATACAACACCAAATTCTAACAACTTTATATCAACTGTAATTTGCATACCATAAAATTCATTCATTTTAAGTGTATAATTCAATGATTTTAATAAATTTACAGAGCTGTGTAACCATGACCACAATCCAGTGTTCAAACATTAAGATTCCCTCATGCTCATTTACAGTCACTTCCTATTCCCACACCCAGACCTAGCCAGGGACTAATCTACTTTGTCTCTTGTCTGTAGGATTGTCTTTCTGAACATTTCATGTAAGTAAAATCATACAATGTGAGTCTTGCAAATCTGTCATTCTTCACTTGTCATAATGTTTTTTGAGGGGCACCCATGTCGTATCATATAGCAATCATTTTTGTGGATTAATATTGTTTCCTTGTATCTATTCCATTTTATCTGTTCACCAGTTGCTGAGCCTTTATGCAGTTTTCTCCTATTGATTATATGCATAATGTTGCTTGAGCATCCATGTTATGTCTTCATGTGGACCTATTTTTTTTATTTATTCTGCATGGCCAACTAAGAGTGGAATTAATGGGTCATATGGTAACTTTACATTTAACTCTAAAAGTTGTCCAACTGCTTTTCCTAAGCGGCCGCCCTCTTTGACATGCTCACCAAGACTGGATGAAAGCTGTAGTTTTCCGCATTCTTGTCAACACCAGTTATTTTCTGTTGTTTTGATTGTAGGCATCCTAGTCGGTATCAAGCGATATTTTAATATTGTTTTAATTTGCATTTCCTTAATGACTAATTAAAATGAGTGTTTTTTTAATGCAACCTTGAGGAAATGTGTCTGTTGGTTGAGGAGAAGAGGCTTGCTAAGAAATAAAAGAATTAGCCAGATGGAGAAAAACTAGAAGAGGGTACCACAGAAGCCAAGGAGAGCAAGATTAATGATATTAATGTTGCCAACAATCAAAGAAGGGTGAGCACTGGGAAAAGTCCTTCCGTGTCCAATGAGGGCATTGGTGGCCTTATGAGCAACTCACTGGACAGAATGAGGTAGGCTGAAGCCAGACTGGAGAAGACTGGAGCATGAGTGGCAGTTGAAGAAATGGAGAAAAAAAATCTAGATACATTCTTGGCATAATCAGCTGTTAAGGGAAGAAGAGAAATTCCTCAGCAGGTGGAAAGGGGTGTAAGTTTAAGAAATAATTTTATTTTCATGGGAAAGAGTTAAGTTTATGTAAAGTCTATTAGGAAGAATCCAAATTGGAAGATGTCAGTTATGTACAAGATGAAGTAATCTTTATCTGCACTGCAATACACTTAATCCATTTATTTAGCATATGCTAAGTGCCTAAATATGCAAGGTGGAAAGTTCTTTGCTCGTACTGTGAATCAATTTGAGGCTCTTTTTTTTTTTTTCCACATAGGAACTTCTCAAATGTATAATGGCTAACTTAAATAATGTTACTGAAAGGTTTTCTTGTAAAAAGTTCTGTATTTATGTTTAGTTAACATGTTATTCATGCCGCCTAGGAAGTGGCTTCTCTCGCTGAAAATATGTTTAAATCAGGAGAGTACATTTTAAGGATAGTGGTCATTACCCTGTTCACGTTTTCTTCAACTATCTGATCCTCAAGGGAAAGCCTTACCCAAGATAACTACATGATGCAGGCAAACAGAAAAAAAAAAGGAAAGAGACTTTCTCACCTCTCTTAAACTTGACTGATGAAGACTTACTGGTATCGTAACTCTCCAAGTCCTAGTTTACATAAACTTTCTTTTCATCCATAATCTGGTGCCTTCATTTAGGAATTGGAATTACTTCCCTTGATCCTTTCTGTTCTATACTCAGAAGAAAAATTAATTGAGGAGGTTGTGGGAGCAGGAATTAAGTTAGTGAATTCTCTCTTTCTCCCATGCTATTGGGAAGATGAGGGTGGAAGGCACTGCTTATTTTCTCTGTAATATCAAGTTCTCTTTTCTTCTTTGCTATCATTTTTTTAGGGTAGCAGTATCTCCAGTTTAAATGTTAAATCTCCATGTTCAGCCTAGGAAATGAGATGAATGAAATGTAAACAGGAGATCGCTAGAGTTTGCTAACAAAGTTGACTATCCTAATTTAGACGCCGAGCATCTCCACATTGCCATTTCACTGCATGCTGGCAGCTTGGGTATGATAGCTTTATAGGAGCAGCAACAGCAGCACATTGCAACCTCAAGAGAAAGGCCATGAGAATCATCTTAACATCCTCGAGCTACAGAAAAAAAATACCAACTGCCTATTTATGGATTACATTTTTTTTTTTTGCACAAGAAAACTAGCAAATGAACCTTAAATCGTGGTTTATTTGGGTCTTCTTACTTGAAGCCAAACAAACTGTAACTCATGGGTGGTTCAACTTTTCCTGAAAAGGACCAGATAATAAACGTTTCATGCTTCGTGGGCTTTATTTTCTCTCTTGCAATTTCTCACCTCTGATATTTTATCATGATATCAGCCATAGACAATATGCAAACACAAGGATGCAGCTGTGTTCCAATAAAACTTTGTTTACAAAAACAGATGACTAGCCGGTTTTGGCCTATGGTTGTAGACCGTTGCTCTGATAAAAGGTGAAACTGTTATTTATCTTCTAGTTAGTTATTGAGATGGTTATTTCCTGGTGGCCAGGGACTATTTAGGAACAAAGTCAAAATTTTTATATAGCAAGAGGAGGGAAGGAGCAGAAGGCAAGCCAGAGCTGATCAGTTTCCGTTTTTGGCTAAGATGCATGAGAATTTTAGGTGGATTTGGGAAGATCTTAATTACTATTTTGAAGCACCTGTGTTTAAGATAATAGCAAACCCATGTTATTCATTGTATTGTTTTTTTATTTTGCCTAATTACTATTATTAAACAGAACTGTTTTTGTTTCCTTTTCTATACAAATCTAAAATATTTTAACAAAAATCTAGATCAAATACATGTTTTCAGGCTAACCTGGAAATCTAAATGCTATTTATGATATTGTTTCTATGAGAAATGAAGTCCAATTACACACAACTGAACTACAAATAAACTTTTAGAACCAAACTTATTCATGAACTGGTAACTCTTCTTACATATATCTACTCATTCTGAGCCAAATTTTCCCAGTGCATGAAAGTGACTTCTTAGTTTTATGTATTGATTTTTAAATATTTTTAGAGATAGTTAAACTCCATCCTCAGCCTTCTGTGGGGAGAAAAAAGTGACTCCTTAAGTATTGGCCACACTGTATTCATTTTCTCTTGGTGCTAAAATGTTATTTAGTAAATTAATTCTATAGTGTACCATTGGCATCATACAGGTTTAGGAAATTTAAAGTCGTTTGCATTTATGCCTAAATTCCCAAGCAGTAGCTTTCATGTTGTGAGGCAACAACTGTAAAATACAAGCTGCAGTGCTAATTGAAATGTACTTAGCAGACTCCATTAAACTAAGTGCTTAGGTAGGTTTCCTGAAATAATAAATCTTGACTGGTATTGAAAAGAATATATGCAGAGTACCTAGAGCAATTGAGGTGATGATATTTTTTAATTGCACGTTTTAAATGAGGTAAATTTAATGAGTTTTGAGATACTTAAGTTTCCTTCTTTTTTTCCTCCTCTGTCTCCTCCTCATCCTCCACCCCCTCCTTATTTCATTTTTCTCCTTCTTTTATTAGTTCTTTTCTCTTATTCTCCTTGAATAATTCAACTTACAATAGAATGGAAAATCAAAACAAATTAATTGTGAAGAGCACCACAGTGATGATTTGGGGGTAAGGTTAAAAAAAAAATAGACAAAACCAGTAATGAGAAATCCCTGCAAAAATTAATATTGTCAAATAATGTTTAAGAAAGTAGATTGGTTAGGATACACATAGGATTTTTAGGCCCAGGAGGAATGCATTAAAAAACAATTCATACCAGAGTAGAGGACACAAAGAGGAGAGATAGACTAAAAAGAGCCCTAAAGCGGGAAAGGATGAGATTGATGGCAGTCAGAATACAATGCACTCGGTCGTTTTCTTCAACCATCATCAGGAAGTTTGGGGTAGAGTAAAAGAGTGGTGTAATACAGTACTGTCAGACTTGCTTTTGCTGTATTATGTTCTGTATTGTATCACTTTACACCTGCTTATCATTCTATAAAGGGATATAACCTGAATTATATATCATGTAATGAAGTGGTTTTCAAAACCTTTTTTAAATAACTTAATAGTAATTCACAAACTTATACTACACATCTTTACTTTGGCTTATTCAGACATACGCACACATGCATAAAACATTTTATGAAACATATGAGGGAATTAAAAAAAAAAAGGAATTATCTTTGGGAGGGCGTCCCCCTTCTAATAGAGGCTTCCCCTGCTAGAACAGTGTACTAGGAACCCATCTGTATCAGTGCACCAGTTGACATTGTTCTGAGAGGCTGCGTTGGCTTCAGTGCATTTTTTCAAGATTCTTTCAGTGCTTTTGTCCGTTTCTTGGTGGGTGATTTATGAGCTCAGCCCACACCGGGCTGAGTGTTCAGTAGCTTTTGACCAAAATCCGCCTGATCCCTGTGTCCCATCCTCCCTATTCACCCAATCTCGCCCTAAGCAAATTTTTTGTGTTTGTTTCCTGGATAAAAGAAGTCCTCAGAAGGAAATGTTTAGCCGATGTGGAAGAGGTGAAACAAAAAATAACAAAAGCATTGAAATGCATCAAAATCGATGAGTTCAAAAACTGTTTTGAGCAGTGGACAAAACATCTCAATAGGTATATTGCATCAAAAGGAGAGTACTTTGAAGGTGACTGAAGTTTAAACATGTAAGAATAAATACACAATATTTTATAAATAAATTCTGGTTTATTTTAGGTCCCCCTTTTATATGAAAAATTTAACTTTATTCTATTCCATTCTTTTTTAAAAATTTTGGTTGCAATACATTATATTAATTTTAAAATAATGAAGAACAGTGGTGTACTGGAAAAGGATTTAGCAGTTATAAATGCAGTGCCGCCACATAGGTAGTACTGACTTGACATTTAGTAATGCAGGTTTTATTCTAATGTGAAATATGATTTATTCTGACTCTATATGATTAACACAAGGCTTCAAGGCAAATCTCACCTCTCTTTCTTTAATATTCTTCGTATTGACAATGTTTCTCTTAATAAACAACCTACAAGTCATTTAATGCATGCTTTATTACTCCTGTAAAGTAAACCACACCTGTGAAGTTTCTGCATGTTGTTATAACATACACTACAACATTTTAAATATTGTGTAGATATTTAGGAAGAAGAACTAACGAGCTTTCTTAACCACATAATTATTTATGTGAATATTAGTGTATATTATTATATAATTGAAGAATAATTAATGTTTTCTGATATATATTATACAATAGTATATAAATTATTAAACTTATTGATCTAATTGAGTGATTATATGCCTACACATATTGTCAGGAAATATAGTTACAATATCTCAAATACAAGATAATTTAGACTGTTAAATATAAATTAACAGAAGAATATTCATTATAAAGAATTTAGCTTGGACAATTATAATTAAAGATATTCATAACATAAACATTTGGACTAACTTAACATTTCAAAAATTGTCAACTGCTATTAAACAATTTTTATGACTGAAATAGAACAAAATTCTCTATGTATTTATTTTAAAAAGCCAACAATGTTCCAAGATCAAAGAAAATATATACAACTAAAAATGTTATTCTGATGACATATAAGGGAGGTTCTGGTCATTAACAAATATGTGTGTATATATCTCGTCTTATTTGAGTTTATTTTCATTAGTAAAAAGGTCTACCTATGGGCTGTAGTCACATAATTGGCTTTCTAAATAAGCTAGTTGTTAGCTATGGATTCATGGAAAATAGAGATGGAGCCAGAGAACCTGATAGGCCAGATTTAAAAGTTTTTTTTTAGCCCTGGCTAGTGTAGCTCAGTGGGTTGAGCGCAGGCTGGGATCCAAAGGGTCACTGGTTCGATTCCCAGTCAGGGCACATGCCTGGGTTGCAGGCCAGGTCCCCAGTGAGGGCCATGTGAGAGGCAACCATACATTGCTGTTTCTCTCCCTCTCTTTCTCCCTCCTTTCCCCTCTCTCTAACAATAAAAATAAAATTTATTTTTTTCTTTTAAAACACTGAAATTATTAAAATAGTATTTTCTCATCACTGAAAATAGAAGATATTGCTTAATATGTATTTTTCTCTTAACTTTATATATTATAATATGCTAAAAAAGAATGTGTGTTGCCCTGGCTGGTGTGGCTCAGTGGATTGAGTGCCAGTCTGCTAACCAAAATGTTACTGGTTCATTCCCAGTCAGAACATCTGCCTGGGTTGCCGGCCAAGTCCCCAGTAGGGGGCGCTCAAGAGGCAACCAAACATTGATGTTTTTCTTACTCTCTTTCTCCCTTCTTTCCCTTCTCTCTAAAAACAAATAAACAGAATCTTAAAATAAAAAAAAAAGAATGTGTGTTGCCAGCCCTCTTCCCATTTTCATAGTTTTTATTTATTTAATTTTTACGATAACTTCCTTCTAAATGACTTAACATGAATATCTTTCTAGTGCATATAAAATTAGTATAGAGTATAGATGATAGTAATTGGTCATTTCTACATTATAGAAATTAAATAAAATTGTCAATGTAATATTTTAAAATCTAAAATATTTTATTTCATCTTGAAATAACAATTTATGTTCCTGTTAAATTTCCAAAGGAATTATTCTCAAACTCAGGTATAAGTCAGCTTTATCTGAGGAGCATTTGAAAAAATACTGATGCCTGAATTTGATCTCAGAATCAGAGTATACTGGAATAGGTCTTTGGCATCAGTAAATCGAATACACACAAAGTATAGGATGATAATACATCATATATAATATACATTATATATAATATTTTATATATAATCATATGTATATATATATATATATATATAGAGAGAGAGAGAGAGAGAGAGAGAGAGAGAGAGAGTCCTGGCAGATGCCAGGACTGGTTTTAAGATTTCTAGAACAATTCTATTATTGAAGTATGCAGTCTGATTATAGCTATTTTAAATCTGAGAAAACTGAGGCACAGGAAAGTCCAGTTCCTTGTTCAAGTTTACACAGATTGCAAATTAGCAATGGAACCCAGGTGCAGACCTGGGCACATGTGCTTCAGTCCTATACTCTTCTGCTTTTCTAAATTTCCTTCCTTCAAGGAATATCAAAATAACTGAGGAGATAAACAACTATAAAATAATTAAATGCTATATTGTATAGTACTGTCAACAAGGGAAATAGGTTAAAAAAAAAAAAAACCTGTGTTAATTCAAAACCATGATGAGATTTCACCTCACACCTGTCAAAATGTCTATCATCAATAACTCAACAAACAAGTATTGGTGAAGATGTGGATAAAAGTGAAAATTTGTGCACTATTGGTGGGAATGCAGACTGGTGCAGCCACTATGGAAAGCAGTATGGAGGTTCCTCAAAAAATTAAAAAGTGGAATTGCCTTCTGACCTAGCAATTCCACTTCTGGGTATTTATCTGAAGAAACCCAAAACATTAATTCAAAAGAATATATGCACACCTACATTCTTTATGGCATTATTTACAATAAGCAAGATACGGGAGCAACTCAAGTGCCCATCAATAGGTGAGTGGATAAAAACGCTGCAGTACATTTAACAAGTGTATATACTACTTGGACATAACAAAAGAATGAAGTCTTACCTGTTGCAGCAGGATGGATAGTTCTAGAGGGTATCATGCTAAGTGAAATAAGACAAACAAAGATGAATACCGCATGATTTCACATATATGTGGACTCCAAAGAACAAAATAAACTAACAAGATAGAAACAGACTTTAGATACAGAAAACAGACTGACAGTTGACAGAGGGGAGGGGGTTTGGGGACTGGGTGAAAAGGGTGGAGAGATTAAGACGTACCAATTGGTAGTTAGGGCATACTCACAGAGATGTATATTATAGCCTAGTGAATACGGTCAGTAGTATCATAATAACT
The DNA here is from genome assembly GCA_004026765.1 of Micronycteris hirsuta. Taxonomy (NCBI): domain Eukaryota; kingdom Metazoa; phylum Chordata; class Mammalia; order Chiroptera; family Phyllostomidae; genus Micronycteris; species Micronycteris hirsuta. The sequence goes on along the minus strand of PVJI01002479.1, from coordinate 63,184 downwards.
ATGTGTTGGATCACGTGGGTGCTTGAAATATTGAGCAAGCCACTCTAAAGTGCATGATTTTCCGGCCGTAATGCTGTACATCTGAAACTAATACAGAATAATATTGAATATAAACTGTGGTTGAAAAAATAATTCTGTATAAGCTGAAGCAGAGGAAAAATGACTCAGTGAGTTGTAACTTATTGGTAGAGGCCACTAGAGAGAAAATCATGGGATCAATCTGGCTCTGTTACTATTGATTGATGTTAAGCAATCTCTTACATGTTATAGACATGATATCAACCTTCCTGATAATTAGTTTAAATATATAGTTATACCAGTCAAACATTGAGTTACAGGAAATGTTTTTTGTGTGGCTGGCTTTTTAAGGCCTCCCAAGAAATTGGTACACTGGGTTCATATTTCATCTATGCTATAAGCTTTAATTGTACATTCAAATCAAGTACATTTATCTTCCAACTTATTTTCTACATTAAAATCTCCTTGAAAGTGGGAACCGTGGCCTCATCATATTTGCAGCTCTTACAATTCTTTGTTTATACTGTTACTATCCTCATGAAAAATTATATGTTGGACTTATAAGCAAATGAAGTTTTCATCAGCAATCAATAAAATATTGTTATTGCGACATTACCTTCTAAGCATTTTAATGGAACCAGGAAGGGTACTTAGATTAATGCTAGACTATTTTAAAAAGACATTGTCCCTGAAAACGTTAAGTAGCTTACACCAGAAATAACGTCAAGGAGTCTGCAAAGAAAAAGAAATGCTTTTTTTCCATTCAGAAAAGTTTTCTAAGAGAAAAAAAAAGTCAACTGAGCAGAAACAATAAAGTGCTTACTGATGTAGGTGTTCATTTAACCCATTTCTATCTCCTCATTGACCAGTGACCTATAACTATTGTTTACACAATATAATTTTATTTCATTTTATTTACATTGACAGTTATGATTACATTGTAATTCTATGAAAATACAAATGTACCAGGAGTTACAAATTAACCCTTCGTCAATTATATTTGTGTCAGAAGGGTTCTCCCGATGCAACATGATTGCTGGTTCGATCATCGGTCGGGGCACATACAAGAATCCACCAATGGGTGCAGGAATAAGGTCAATCTTTCTTTCTCTTTCTTCCTTCCTCCCTTTCTCAAAATCAGTAGATAAATTGTTAAAAATACACTTAAAGTGAGATTAGCAGCAGGCCCCATATATGTTTAGGACGACAATGGCCACAGTAGCTTTCTCCACAACTCTCACCTCTTTGACCTTAAAGCATTTTATCTAGAGATTTTGCCAGGAAGCGGTAACTCTTGTAGTAATTCAGTAAATATCCAGACAATTGGTCACCAATCATCTGATAACAACAGAGAAGAAAACCTTATTCTCAGAAAAAAGTATTGTCAGGTCATGTTGTAACTATTGCTCTAAAGAGCAAAGCTTTTCTTAATCAAACAGTAGAACAGTGACTTTTGTTGTTTCCATTATGTTTTATTACCCTTCTGAAAACATATGGACTTAATTTAAAATTATACTCAAGTCCTGGCTGGTGTAGCTCAGTGGATTGAGCAAGGGCCTGCAAACCAAAAGGTCATTGGTTCGATTCCCAATCAGGGCACATGCCTGGGTTGCAGGTCCCGAGTAGGGGGGCACACAAGAGGCAACCACACATTGATGTTTCACTCCTTTTTTTTTTCTCCCTCCCTATCTATAAAAATAAATAAAATTCTTAAAAAAATAAAATAAATTTGCCCTGGCTGGTGTAGCTCAGTGGATTGAGCGCGGGCTGGGAACCAGAGGTTCCCGGTTTGATTCCCCGTCAGGGCGCATGCCTGGGTTGCAGCCTCATCCCCAGTGAGGGCCATGTGAGAGGCAACCATACATTGCTGTTTCTCTCCCTATCTGTATCCCTCCCTTCCCCTCTCTCTAAAATAAATAAATAAAATCTTTAAAAAAATAAAATAAAATAAATTAAAATTATACTTGACTGGAACTTTTTTTCCTGCTTTGTCAGTTCAACATCATATTCATTTTTTCACTGAAGTTCCAGCTCTTAGTTTTACTCTTATTTAAGTTGTCTTTTCAGTTATTATGCTTACATATATTTAGAAATCCATTCTGTGATATATCTTACTTATTATGTAGTGCATTTTCATTGCAAATAAAAATCATGCCAATTGATATATTAAATTGATAGCAATGCAAATAACATAAGTTTATTTTGAAAAAATAAATCAATTTCCCACTGATTTTTTTTCAACTACTTATTATAGAATGAGATTTTGTTTGTTTTAGCTACAAATCATGCTTCCGTCCCACCAGAAATAATTCGACAGACATCTATTACAAATCGATTGCTCATAATTGCTACAGGCACAATTGCCCTTAGTTCCAGTGCTTCTTTTTCTTAGATAACATTTTCTATTTATTGCTTATAATATTATTACTAACTTCTTTTTTTACAGTGAAAAAAAATTAAAAGTTTTAATTTTAAATTAAAGTGAAATTAAAGTTTAGTGAAATCACATATTAGAATTGTTTACATATTCCTATATACCACAAAAATGGAATTGATATGTTACATGATACTCAGCTGTGTGCTTATGGCCTAGTGTTTTGTTACTGAAATAAATTTGTATGTGTTTTTGTATGTTTTTTTTTCTTTAGTGCAAAAATGAAACACCTGTGTGGAAGAGTAAAGAAACTAAAAGTTGTGTGTTGTAAAATAGTATGCTTCTAATAGTGCACATATTTATGATTTCAAAGGATTGCTAAAAATGAATTCCATGCTGTATAGAAACGAAAGTGTTCACTAAAGACTACTACTGTTCTGCTATCGTCAGATTTGCATTTGATTGTTTTACAGATTTACTTATTTTCCCATTTTGCATTTATTGAACGTTTAATGGAAACCTATCAAATGTCAATAGATTTAACAATTTTAAATGCATGGCAAAAGGTTAGTTCATGCCTGTTGACCCATCTTACCTCATTGTATCATTTAGAAATGCAAATAGAATGTTTCCACTCACCATTCTTGGTTGAAATTCAATGACAATTATAGTGTAGTAGCAGTGATGACTAGTATAAATTACTTTTTAAATCCAAAATCAAAATCATGAGCTACACTGAAGTTCTAGCACCAAAAAAAATGTTTTTTAAATGTGTAATGAAAATATCTTTCTTATAAGGCATGTGTTTTGAGTGTTAATTAAGATAAAAAATTTTGACTTCATGTTATCTCAACATGAACTTTCACATATTACATTATCAAACTGTCCTATTGCTAACGTTTTTTCACAAACTTCATAAATAGACCAATAGATCTACTTTCTTTTTTGCTTTGCTATCCATATGTATTGGTTTTCTATTGCTACCATAAAAATTACTACAAAAACTTTAAAACAACACCTCTTTATTATCTCCCAATTCTGCGGGTCAAACATCTGGGCACAGTGGGGCTCTCAGCTGGATGGATGCTCTGTCAACAGCCTCACTGGGTAAAGTCAGGTTGTCAGCTGGGCCTGGGCTCTTATCTGTAGACTCTGGGAAATGCCTACTTCCAAGCTCATTGGTATTGTCAGAATTCAGGGTCTTTCACTTGTAGAATCTAGGTCTCCATCTTCCTGCCTCTGTCACCCAGGACCAGTCTGTGATCCTAAAGGCTGTCTCCATATCTTCTCGTGTTTCCCATGTGGTAGCTTCTGACACAGTGATACCCTCTCATGCTTTACCTGTCTGGCTTCTTCTGCAGCACCTCTGTTGCCCTGACTGATGGCATTAAGACTGGACCCCCTAGGAAAAATCTAGGATGGCTGTATTGTAGGATATATAACTGTAATTACATCTGCAGTGTCCATTTTGCCATATACAATTGCACATTCACGTATTCCAGAGATTAGACTGTGGGCATCCTTGGAGGGCCATTCACCTGCTACACTATGTTTTAAAATTGTGTTTTATCCCAACTTTGTGGTAGGACATTTTTCCATATGAAAAGGGAAACTTAACATTTTCATGGGAAAATTGAGCCTTTATGAATATATTTCATCTTAAAATTTAAATGTATCTTTTATACTTGGATTTTAATTAGAAATTGATTAAGATAAAAAATCACACATGAGTACCTAAAGCTCAAAATCTGTAAAATGTTGATTGGTTCAGGTCTTCACATAAACCCACCATTATTAGTGATTATTGGGGGGGAGTAGCTCTTTTTTATTATTATTTTAACAACTTTAATGAGATGTAATGTACATATCATAAGTGTACACATTGTAATTGAACAAATCAATGCATTTTCTATAAATTTATTACATTGTGCTGCCATCACCACAATCTAAAATGCCATTTTCGAACATTTCAGTCATTACAAAGCTCTCTTGCGCCCGCTAGCGATATCACCTTCCATTACTCCTCTCCCAACCACAAGTGAGATTTCCTTTCTGTCTTTTCTGGGCAGTTCATATACGCTGAATCATGCAGTATGCAGCTTCACTGTTTGGTCCTTACCAACACTTTTGAGGTTTATCTATTTTGTAGCATGTACAGTAGTCTGCTCTTTTTATTACTAAGTAGCAGTCCATTGTTTGGCTATTCTACATGTGTTTACCCACTGGCTTTTCTATTTTTAAATATTTGCATACATGTTTATTTTTTAATTCAAAGGCTCACGTTTACAAACCTAGCCCACAAATTTACCTTCCTCCTGCTATTAGATTTCTGCTTTCCTGTCACATCAGTGTTATCAACTTTGTCTTTATACTGTTGAAATTTACCCCTTTGAGCCACAGAACCCATTTTCTGAATTTCCTGAGGTTGTCATTTACTGTCATTGTACAGACTCTAGATATATCCCCAAAAAGGTCATTAAGATATTGAAGGGAAAAAAAACTTCCATTTGTTTCTTCAGTTGTAATTAATTGTTGTATTTGAATATTTCTAGAAACTTAGGTGAGAAATAAATCTGTTAATCATTTGTTAGAAACCCTAACAAAAATTCATATTTAAATCGTCTCTACATGAAGTACTAGTTTTCGTACTTTTTCAAATTAGGGAATTTATTATTGGTGGTTACCACTTATTAGCTTCACATCAATTCCAGTTATAATGCATTTTATTTCACTTTGATAATTGTAGAAATTACAATTTAAATGCCATAGCACCTAATTGGTTGTTAACTATGTACATAATTTAATCATGTACATATTCTTTTCAAAATGAACTTCAGATATAGTAAATTGAATATTTTGGTCTAAGCATGAGTATATTCTTAGTGAAATTGTAACAATGTAATTAATTTAGTAGATCATATATATTAACCATAGAAATCATTGTGTTTTAAGATTAGAGTATTTTAATCTTAAAATCTAATCTTAGATTAAAATACTTAGATTAAAAACTGAAGTTGAATTGCAACTTCAGTTTTACTTGTACGTATAATTTTATCTGCAAATAAAATTAGAACCTGACTAGCTGATATATCTTTTGAGATGTATATCCTTTATGTCTGAGATATTAAAACTCAAGGGAAAATATTATCAGTTTTCCTGTACCAAAATATTGTATTTGAAGGTCATAAGACAGGGAAGGATTTTTCCTATCATACAGTTTATCTATTCTCAAGGGCCATGTGCTAGTACTTCTGTCTCTGATCCTCTTAAATGTGTGACTTGCTACAGTATCAGCAAGGGATACATTTTTTTAAAAAACAGGAAATATACAGAAAAGCAGAAGTATAGTCACTTACGGATATGGCTCCTTATGTAAAAGAGGCATAAAAAGCAGCATCCTGCACTGTTAGTGACGAGATATAAATTTCAAAACACTATCTATTTGAAAAATATTTTAGGTCTTTTTCCCCAAAACCCCAATTACTATAATTTTATTGGTAAAAGTCTTTCCTTCAGGATGAAACCATGAATGTAATTTTAGTGTGTGTAACTGCAGAAATCAAGTCCCATTCTATACTTAGATCTTGCTATGACATATCAGAAAGTAAATGAGGTAAATTTATACACCAAGTCTCCTCCACACCTCGGGGAATTAAGTTCTCCTGCCTCCTTCACCTTAATATTTAAGGACAGAAACTAATCAGAATGTCTTACAGTTTGACTTAACTGAAAATCACATTAAGCTGTGTGTGTTATTTAAAGGAGACCTAGAGATTGGTACCTACGAGCTCTCTAATCTACTTTCAGCTAACCTGTTTCCAGATGGCACACACCGTGCTGTTAACCCTCCGCTTTATTGGGTGATCACATGTGTCGACTGTTACTGGAATCTTACCTGTGCTGCATTCTCTTTTTTACTCACTGAAGTTAAAATACAGATTTTTCTGAATGGTTTTAAGTAAATTAGACTATTACAGATTATTTTCTATGTGGAATCTCACCTCATGGATTTTGAGGGTCTGCTTGCCAAGGGTATGGCTGGAAGGAGCAGCCTTGTGAGCATCACAGTGGGCTGGGACCTGCTACGCAGTTCTTGGGGGAGAAGCACGTTACTTTAGAAACAAGTTCTTCTTTACTGCCTATATTCCAGCTTTAAAAATTGTGGCAAAATCAGTATGTCTTATTAGAAATTTGCCTCATTAGAAACATATCAGAAACACATTTATTCTGTAAACACAGTGTGTTGAGTACTTCAGCTGATCCTCCAAAAGCAAAAGTCGTTCCGTTTAATCTCCCCTAGTTATACTTTCGTTAGTAATCTGAGAGGAAAGGGAGCCATGCATCTTCCGTGTCCTTCTTTTACAACTGCCAAGCCAGAAAATGAAAAATGTTTTCTTTTCTAGGCAGTGATACAAGAAAATATTAAAAAGTAGAAGACACAAAATAAAGCCAAAGGGATAAACATCAGAATCTTGCTTAAACAGCTTTGGCCCCATATAATTGCTTTTCTGTCAGCGGGATTATTAACAAATTTGGACATCTGAAAATTAAATTAACAGCCTGAAAATATTTTACAAAATGAGATAGAGCATGATACATGGAACATAATGACCCCACTGAAATGCAGCCAAGCCAGTGCAGCTACTCATTTAGACAGAGAAGACAACTAGTTAATCATCACTGAGCAAATTAGACAGAGCAAATTAGTTTGCTGCATTCCACAGCCCTAGCTACCAAAAGTGGTATATGCCACTAATTAGAATGAAAGAATGCTAAGCATATTATTATCTATATAGAAAGAGAAAGCAGAAGTATAGTTTGGGATGCTTCTCTCAAAGCTTGAAGCCTCGGTTACATAAGTATAAATTACACATGCAGGGGTGTGTATGTGTTTTTTACACACCTATTTAAATGGCAGCAGCTTTAGCATTTTCCTGCCCTTGACATAATGGAGTATAATAATTTTTTTCCCAAGGTTAACTGAAATTCTTAGGAATACATACATGTGAAACATGAAAACATTTTTGAGAAGTGTGATCCCTTTAATTGAAGATTAAAGCAGCCATTTCATATACTTTTTCTTGCACGAAATTAAATTGTTTTTAAAGTGTATTGCTGTTGTATGTGAAATAAATATTTGGACTTAGTTTATCAATGGAGATTAATCTGAAATCATATTTTGTAGCCTTAATTAGCATTCATTTGCTTAATTGTCATTCTCAGCCCCATCATTTCCATTTTTCACTAACTTGAACAATGCTATCTTCTGCTGTTTGCACTTTAATTTAAATTCCTATTAAGGTTTATGAACAGTAATAAGGTCCTTTTTGAATATTCATTAGCTTCTGAATTGTGAGCTATGAAAAGGTGCTTTCTTTTACCTTAATGAAACTGGCACAGCATGGGACTGATCAGTTGTGACATTTGATTTGAGGCATCCAGTGAATTTTCTCATTGTTTATTGACACATCTTGTCCAAACAGCTCCCTCGCAAGTGAGCGGAGTAATGAAGGAGAGAGTGCTACAGCGGAGTGTCGAGCTTTCCTGGCAGGAACCAGAGCATCCCAATGGAGTCATCACTGAATATGAAATCAAGTATTACGAGAAAGTAAGTGCTAAAAACAGGAAACGCGCAGGATGTGCAGTGTGTCTCGCGTCGTCCTACTGCTCGGGAGCCTGAAGTTGGCCATTATGACAACTCTTTGGTTGTACTTCAAAATTCATAGTTAATTTTAGCCAATTTTGATAACTATCTCCCTGAATCTCTGGTTCATTATTATAATTATAATTTCTGTATATTAAATTACACACATGAACATATACCACTAGTAGAACATTGATTTATTCAGTTTTTGAAATCTTAATGATTGGATGGAGGATGTTTTAGTAGCTCAGAAGCCTCACAGCCGATGTGTTTGTGGAGCGTGTTTCTTTTAGGATGTCTGGGCTTTTGAGGATTTACTTTATGTATGTGGTTTCAGTGATAGGGATGGTAACCTCAGATTATTTTGTAATTTGAAAATAGAATTGTATTTTCTGCAATGACTTTGTAGTATTCTCTAAACTTTAGAATTCGATGATGCTCTTCCTTCCACTCCTTCAAATTCCTCCTGAAAGATAGTTCATGTATTTGATGTTAGTCATGCGCAACACCGCTTCTTGGCACTCCTCTCCATGAAAAATGGCATTGCTAAAGCCCACGTGCTGCCCCTTTAATCCCATGATGGCTAAACTTTAGTAAATAGTGATGTATCTGAGCATATGAACGCTTTTTTTTCTGACCCATCTGGAGAGAGTAGGAGTCGGGTGCATCCTGGTCACAAATTATTATGTAAGCTCTACCTCCCAGAAGGACCTGGTTCAAGCTTTGAAACATGGAAACTATTGTGATTACTAGTAGTAATGGTAATAATAAGTGTTACTGTTGTGGACTTAAATGAGTTAGCTGAAGTGCTGTAATATACATATAATTGGTTTAACCACTTAAACATTTCAAAATAGGAGTGTCAAGCTTTGGGAAATCTTGGAACTAATCAACTTGATCGAGTAAATAACATACACATAGTGCATTGACAATAGATATTTTTTTTCCCTTTGAGGAAAAAACAGAGAGTTGAAGATTAGTTTCAATGTTCAGATTAAGTTTACGATATTTTGGCTAATTTTTTCCATTATAAATCTGTGACTTCCGTCGCCAAAGTTACATTTTAAATACCTCATTTTGTACCTGGGAACATATTTTTTATCCTGTCAAATGCATTTCTGAGGGAATGCTTGTTTTTTAATGTTGGTTTTATGTCTGTTTTCCAATGAGCTCTAACAGTTATAGTCCCTTCTGAAATTTCATCAGATTCAAAAGCAATAAAATACATTTTTAAAAGGTAAGTTACATGCTAAATAAGAGTGAAATGTCACAATGAGACAAAATATTTTGCAGTTCCTTAGTCCAGAATAAAATCATTCAAATACTTTTCTATTTTGCATGATAGAAGCTATATGTATTTATGTTTAGTGAACTTACAAATTAGGCAATCATTAAAAGAGAATAACTGTATTGCACTCTACTGTGTAAGCATGTGATCTATGTACATATCATTGGCATCTAATATCAGCTATGCCTAGTTTTTTTGAGATAAGCATATACTATAATAGAATTATCTTATGAATGATTATAAGGAATACAATCACAAATCAGTATCACTAAATCCAGTTTAAATATAAATTTATTTACACTTTTGTGAATGCCAAACTAAAGACAAAGCAAACGAGACTGGCATTTTCAGATTTCTGTGAGTAGTTTTATTGACAGTCATAGCTGAGCACAGGAATTTCTTATAGAAGAAATTAAAAACTGTCTAAATTTGCATATTTGGATGAGTAGTTTTTATTACTTTTTTCATAAATAGAATATTAGAGGCATATCAATTAAGCTTTAAATTTTATTTATTTGACTATTGTTTCGATGGAGTTTTATATTCTTGAATTTTTAAATGTTTTTTATTCTAAGACATAATATGATAAACATTTTTAAACTGCGAGCCTCAGTTTACATATCTGAAAAATATGGAAATTAAACTAAACAATATTGTTTAAAATATTGTTGCACCATAAATCATATAATACTTTGATATTATATTGATACTTTTGACATAAAATATTTATTTTAAAAAAGTATTGATTGACTTCAGAGAAAGAGGGAGAGAAAGATCAGTTTGTTGTCCCGCTGATTTCGACCTTCATTGGTTGATTCTTGTGTGTGGCCGGCCAGTGACTGAACCGCCACGTTAGCAGGTTGGGACAGTGCTCCGCCCAGCTGAGCTGCCGGGCCATGGCTAAAATAGTTTTTAAAAATGTATATTGTCAGAATGGTTTTATTCTGTTAGAAATGCAGTTTTATAATGAAAAAAATTGATAACATCACTGTGGCAGTGATTTGCAGCCCTTTTCGTCTCATGGCACACATAAGCTAATTATTAAAATTCTGCAGCACACTAAAAATAGGTTTTTTGCTGATCTGACAAAAAATAGGTATAATTTTGATTGCTGACTTACAAAAAATAATGTTATTAATTATCTACCTTTTTTTGTTCCAATGTGACTTTTTTAAAAAAATCAGGTGCCTTTACTTGTATATAAGGATTTCTGTTACCAAGAATTTACCAATAGACACAACCTTATCATGCTACGTGACTAATAAGATGCAAATCTATTATATGACTATATATTTATGGTTCAGGACAGGGCATTCACATCTGATGGCTATTGCGTAGGCTGTTGTCATTTCTTATTCGACAGTCTAAGGGAAAACAGATCAGTGCCCCTGACTCAGTAGTCAGGGTATCGTGTGTTTTAAAAATTCTTCCAGCACACTGGTTGAAAGTCACTGTGCTATGGTAGTAGTGTTAGCTAAATTTCTTTATTTAATAGCTTTCTTCATTTTAGCATTTTTTTACTTGCTGAATAACACTCATTAAAAATATTAAGAGAATTATATTATGAAGCGAAGACCTTTACTAACCCGTAAAGGTTACAGGCGTAACCATGTCTTGGTCATTAGGACATTGGATTTTCTTTATGCAATAGTTCTTACTACTGTGCCCTCCACCAACAAAGCAAAAGCTCAAAATATCATAAGTGCACAACAAAATTATATCTCTTTGAAATTTATAGAAGAAAAGCATGTGTTCACATTTACATTTTCTATTTTCCAAGAAACAACTCGATGCTGCAATATTCCACAGAGTATACAATGTAGCCTTTATAATAATGCAGAAAATTAAAATAAATTGCAAAATTTGACTGTCAAACTGCCTGGTTGCAATCACAATTAAATATACTCTGTATTTATTGTTTATAGGATCAAAGGGAACGCACCTACTCGACAGTAAAAACTAAGTCCACTTCAGCCTCCATTAATAACCTGAAGCCAGGGACCGTGTATGTTTTCCAGATTCGGGCTTTTACTGCTGCTGGCTATGGAAATTACAGTCCCAGGCTTGATGTTGCTACACTAGAGGAAGCTACAGGTAAAATGTTTGAAGGTAATTACCACCTTTGATTTTGATTTTTACTCTCTATAACTTTGGCATTTAAAAAAAAATTTGGGATGAAGATTCTGTTCAAGATAATTTTTACCTTTAAAGGTGAATATATGTGCCTATATATGTACTTTGTGGAGGCTATTTAGAATAATAATATAAAATGTGCTGTTTTGTGATGTTAGAAACTCATGATTTACATTAGTCTCTTTAATACATACTGGGTTTATTTGGAAAAGATACAGTTAGGAACAGAAGCAGGACTTGTTCAATTATGTGTTGACACAGGCTGGTTTCGCAGACCCCCAAATGAATGTGTTTTGCTTCTGTCAGTCAAAACTGCTCCTTTATAGAAACCAAGTAAAGCCAAGATGTACACCTGGGCAGGACAGAGGAAGATAAAATGTAAGAATCTGTGTTAACTTAAGTGACTTGCCTTTTAGCAGTGAGTTCAAAAATTGAGTTCAAGGAGATCTTCGAACTCACATTTATCTTTATTTTAATCATTTCTTTTTCACTTTTTGTGAACAATTTCAAGCATACTAAAGAATATATTGAAAGTACATATGAAATTTAAGTATATCTAAATGAATATCTCTGTATCTGCCACTCTGCTTAAAAATAAAATGGCACCAATATGTTGAATCCCCTTTACATTTTGCCTACGCTTTATAATACAGCATAGGAACACAACAGTACCTGTGTCTACAGTGTATTGCCAATAAGCAGAGCTACTTTGGGTTTCTGTCCTAGTTTCTCGTCAGAGTGCAAGTTCCGAACAGCTTGAGCACCAATGTTGCTTGTTCTTCAGCTAGCTGAGGTTAGAATTATAGTCACAAAAGCATTAATTTAAAAAAAGTCACATAATTTGGTGTTAAAAATTAATGCAGTTATTCTTTATTATGTTTAAATGGAGTTTAAAAAGAGTCTTAAAATGAGAATAAGTTCAATGGCCCCCAAAACATTAAAGAATTTATTTTTGTTTTTATTGTTTATACAAGATTTCAACATTTAAACATTTCGGTGGCCTTTTGTTAAATGTGTTCTTGTAGTCTTCAACTTAAATTGATCTTATGATGTTTGGAATATGTAATACAATAAAACACTTCAAATGATGTTTTCCACATTCTAATGAATAATTTAAACTTAAAAACATCAAGTAGTTATCTCACAGTTTCCTACACATTTTTTATCAGTTAAAACTTTAGATTTGAAAACTTGTAAAATATTTTCATAATATGTTTGACTATATTCTCAAAATGGGTTTCAGAATTGGTCTCAGAATATTTTCCAAATAGGTTTGGAAGCTTTCTAAACTATTGCTTATTGTGTGCTGATATTCATACATATTATGTTCATTATTTAAAATGAAGTAAATAAGACTCAAAGAGATTAAAATGAAGTAGTGAAACCTGAATGATCACATGAAATAAGTGTTAAAAATAGATTTTTACATTAAAAAGAATGTGGAGATTCTAGCATAAAAATATTCTCTTTCCCTGGAATGTAAGTTGATGAAAGAAGGATCATATCTCCTTTTCTTACTATTGGCTTGCCCGTACCTGTTACAGTGCTTGACACATAGAAGGCACCAATAAATGAGCAAAGAATGAATACCTCGCAGTCATAAGTTTAGAGCAGATAATCAGTATCAATCAGTGAGAGCAGACATTTTCCTGGTTACACACCTCAGCTCTGCCGTGTCCAGTTGTGGGACTTTGGATGAACTGCTTTCCGTACCTACCTCACAGGGCAATCTGAGGATCCAGTTAATCAATGAATGCTGCCGTCCCTAACAGGCCACCGACCGGTACTGACCAATGCCCAGGGTTTGGGGACCCCTGAATTAATGTACACAAAGTGCCAATACAGTGCACACAATCTAAACTTCAGCTTTTATTATTTAGCGCACCTGTTTCAAACTTTTTGGTCTCAGGAACACTTACAGGCTATTAAAAATATTGAGAATCCCCGAAGAGGTTTTAATTACTTGGAATAGACCTATCAATATTCACCCCATTAGAAATTAAAACTGAGAATTTTTAAAACACACAAGCACACATTTCACTGGCTATCTGTGTGATGACATCATCCCATGTCATATAACTTCTGGACAACTCTGTGCACTTGTGAGCATATTTGAATGAAAAACTCAAATAACATCATGTCATATGAAAATAGCTTTGACCTTGCAGATCCCCTGGAGAGCTTTTGAGGGAACCCTCAAGGGTTCCTAGACCACCCTTTGAGAAACACTGATTTAGCACCAGGAACTATGCTAAAAATTAGAGATGCACAGACACACGACACAGTCAGTACTTTCAGTTTAAAGTTTAGTGGAAGACAGACTTCTACGCAAATGCAGGCCATGCAGTTACGTGCTGGCAGAGTGCATGGCCCAACGCTGCCAGAGTGTCAGGAATAGTGACTCACTGTGCGGGCAGAAGAGCAAAAGGGAAGGAGCCACCAAAGAGAAGCCTGTCGAGCACAGTTTGACAAGAGAAGTTAAACAGATTGTTTCATTGCACATCATCCTAAAAGCCCCTTCTATCCAAAGTCAACGATGGTTCTTACAATTTTTAAACCATGGGGTATTCATTACGGCACTTATAAGTTAGTTTTAAATTTTATTACCCATGAAATAGATGAAAATATTAACCATAAATGTTGACTATGGAAAGATTAAAGCGTGACTATATATGTATAACATCATACATATTATACATATATACTTATATATAAAGGTAGAAATAAATATTCACAAATTCTATTTCATCATTTACCTGAGTTAGCTTTCTCATTGGAGTCCTGTTTCTGAAGCTAACGGAAAACTGAACCAAAGACACGCAAAGGATTAGACCCATGAGAAATACCCATTGAATGGAAATAAGTTCAGCACATATGTGTATAATTTCTCCTTGCTCATGAACGGACTACTCCATTCTTTCTCCTTTCTTCATATACATAAAAACACAGATAAAAACAATAATCAACCGAACCAAAAAACAAAAGTAGTTGAAGTCATCTTTTCTTGTTGGATGATAATAAGCTGTAAACCACAAATAAAGGTTAAAAGTTTTTCCCCCTTCATTTAGTTCCCTTGGGGAGTAATCATCAGGTGTTCAATAGGGTACCTTTGCTCAGAAACTAGTACACCAGAGCTATTTATACTGTTTTTCAGTGTACAAGCTATCCAGAGTTAGCATAGGTGCACAAAGTTAAGAGATGAGTTATCAAATGGAGGATGATGTAGATAAACTAAAGGAAAAATAACTTTATGTCGCCTATGTGACAACACATAACTCTGCCCACCTGCAATTTACTGCTCTGGACACCCGTCCCTTGTCACCAGAAAGAAGGACGGACTAGTATTTTCCACCCTGCCATAAATTAAAGATTATAAGCATTGATTGTTTCCAAAATAAGCAAACTATTAGTTTGACATTAGATATGATATTTGCAACTGATTCATTTATTGCACTATACATTTTTATTGTTTTATATTGCTTTGATTATTTTACGAAGTCTATACTGACATTGAGAATATAGTCAGGAAAATATGACAGTTGCAAATTACATTATAAGTAAAACTTCACTAATTCGGAAAAGTAAAGGGAAGTGAGAAGGCCATGTGACATGATGAAGGATTGGAATCGGAGACTGCTGTAAAGGACACGCAAACATACGCTCTTCCCAAAGAGACTCTCAGGAAGGCCGGCTGGGCTTGCCGTCATGAGCATAGAAGACGGGAAGTGTCTACAATTAGATAATGCTGAAATGTTTTAAAGAACTTGGAGAAAGATTCCTCTTGCATAAACCTCCTCTATAATCTCGCATGCATATATTGCATACTTTGTCAAATTAATAAAAGTAATTCTGCTCCCCTTCCTTTGGTACATTATAAATTCATGATGATTTGATATGATCACATGATGATTTTTATTTTATATTGATAATAGGAAATATAAAGCACTTAAGGTGCTTTGAAAAATGCTGAGAGTATGTATTTTGGTGGCTTTATTATACACTGCCATTGAGGGATCACATACCTTCCTGAGAAAGCACTTAATAGCAATTGTAGATCAAAGATCTCTATTTCTGATTCATAACTAAGTTTCCAATAAATAAGCAGGAGATAGGCATTCAATAGGCATTTTATAGGCTCACTTTTCTTATAGCTGAGGGATATAGAATAGATAAAAGCATTGCCCTTACCACTTCTTTAACATGCAAAAATAAGTGTTTAAATTTATATTATTACAATATAGTGCATTTATTTAAAATTAGAACTGAATTCAATAGCAGAGATGTCTCTTGTCGATAAGACTTTGTGCAACCGCTCAAGTTCTGCGCAGCTGGGACTGTTTCTGAGCCTCTGCCCTGTGTTTGCAGCCACGGCCGTCTCCAGCGAGCAGAACCCCGTCATCATCATCGCGGTGGTGGCAGTCGCCGGGACCATCATTCTGGTGTTCATGGTCTTCGGCTTCATCATCGGAAGAAGGTAGAACGCAAACTTCTTCTCTAAGATAACATTTTTTCAGAATTATATTACCCATTATTTATGAGTTAGTGCATTAGAATGGTATATGTAAACATTCCTTGTCTGATAAAAAACATTAAAAGTCAGTAAGTTTTTATTCTCTCCAGGTCAAAATACACTTTGAGCTTAATCGTGGCCTTTAGTTTAAGAGGATGAGTATTGCAATTTTGATTGGGTAAATTAACTTTTCTAGTTAATGTTTGTGTAAACTATTTAAAATCTGTTGTTTTCCAGAAAAAAGGTATAAGCTAATATTTACTCACTGATAAATCTAAAGGTACAAAATATGTTCCTTCTATATTGTATTACAGGAGTATTTTATATTCTATGCCTTTTTAAATCATATGAATTGATATATTATTATTAAGTTTATACCTGTGGACAGGAAGTTTTTATCTTTTGTTTATAGATCTAATTGGCATGTTATAAAATACTTAAGGTATATTGTATACAATTTCAAATCTATAAAGTGAGATTATTGATCGTGCTTGTCACAAATTTGATTACATTTTTTCAGGCACTGTGGTTATAGCAAAGCTGACCAAGAAGGAGATGAAGAGCTTTACTTTCATTGTAAGTGTTTGGTTTTTCTTTACTTTCATATATCCCAGTTAATACAGAAACGTGGCTGTTAATATTGGCATGACAAAAATTCCTAATGCATCATGCTTGAAATTATATAATGAGCTCAAAGCATTGCTTTAAAGCATTTCACAAGAATGAAAGTCATATAATGTGAATTTTTAAAAAATAAAATATATTCTGAAATGTAACCTCATAAGAAATTGTAATATAACTGCAGGATATTAAGCTGCTTTAATGTCACAATTTTGCCTTTTGAAAACTTTGACCAGAGGTTTCCTATTCTTCTAGTAATGACCCATTAAATTTTGCATGGCCCACGTTCTAACTAAGGAATTCATGTCAGATTAGAAGGGTTCCCTCCCCAATGAGTGATGCTACCTTGAAAGGCTAAGGAACCTCTTTCTCTTCGGCTGCTAAACATTGTCTATCCCTGATAGATGCTTTTACCAGACATCACAGGTCAAAAAATAAGATGTAATCCTCCAGCGTTCTCCCTTGGATTTGGGTTACTTGATTCTTAAACGTTTATTTTCGAAATCATATTTGGAAGAGAGCATAGATAACAAAAGAAAATAAATGTCCATCTGTATTACTCTTATTCTTGTTCAATGTGGATGGAAAGCAAAAAGAAAGAAAAATGAGAACCAAAGAAAAAAACTAAAAATCAAATGATATTAGTTATTATAATCCTTGAAACTATTAAAAACAATTTTATTTATCATTTTTCTTAGTAGCAATAATCTTTACTAGAACTTTTCATAGATAAATTTCTTAAATGGCATAAGAATTATATCTAATTTTATATAATTTATTAAATCATGATGTTGGTATCTAAGAAGATATTGTCTTGAACCCATCGTAAAGTTAAAAGTTTACATAAGCATCAATCAAGAAAATGTGTTGTTCAAAAACAAAAATTGTAAATGCTATTATTACTATTCCTGAGTTTTTTTATTCTGTTTTTATTTGTTGAACCAGCAGTTACCATGACTTTAGTTTTCAAAATAAAAGTGGCTCTAGATAATCATATCTAAATTGATTATGAAACTCTTTAGAATTCCAGCCACTGAAGGCAGGGAGGTTATCGGGGATACTGCAGATCAAAGTAAACGGTTTGACCGGAGGAGGATTTATTGCAAAGTCTACGCTTCAGGGCCTCTCGCTTTCACAGACCCCCTGTGAAGGACCTGGTAAAGCGCTAGCAATTTTGTGGTGTGATCTCTCTTTACTTTAAGAGGGTATCCTAATTGTAAAAGGTCCAACCCTCATAAAACCGAAATCCCCCTGTGATTCTGACTGAATAGATGTGATTCCACCACCTCCCCCCACCGGGAGTATTTGATACGCTCCCAAAGTTTGTGCCTCCCGTTGCTAACGCAGCAGTGATTGATTTGCCTGTGACCAGTGCGCCTCCGTGATGAGAGTGTGCCCTAGGCAGGTTTCAGTTAGAGGGCGTACAGAAAAAGATGCAAGGTACTTCTTCTCTGCCTCTCTCATAATCCATGAGAGAATCATTTTTAACACTTCCAAAGACGGGAAGAAGATAATCCAAACTTGAATGCCTAAATTTTTCTCTCTGCTTTAATATGTATATAGAAGAGTAACAAGACTATAGTTCTTGGAATCCCTGATTCTGCCTACATGTGAATAATTTGATGGCAGACTCATTTAATATTGCCTTAATCAGTATGTCACTTTTGCTTCTTTTACTGAGTATATCTGAGACATTTCTGAATTGTCAAACACATTTTAGTTTATTTGGTTTTAGCTTGCAGGTTATTGCAGAAGTTAAATTGAAATATGGCTTCTGTAAAACTTGTATAGCCTTATGCTTGTCATCACTCAGTTTTAATATTTTAATGCCATTTGCTTTTTTTACATTTGACATTCAGTTTGTAATTAGAAAAAAATAGAGCTGCGTGTTTTCCTTGCTAACATAGACAAGATGAGCTTGATAGATACACAGTTTTCATCTATAGAGCAAAAATTTCAATGGTGGTTTTAAGATATTTAACATTCATGAAAAATGTAAATGAGCTACTGAAACACAAAAAAACTCACAGTCTTAAATTGAGATAAGCAACAGTCTAGAATATTCAGAAATTATGTCAACATTTTTTCTTATTTTAAAAATCCATTTTAAATGAATAACAGAACAAAGTGCACTTAACATGTTCTATTCTGGTAAATCTGTGGTAAAGGGTGATAGTTTTGAATCACCCTTTTTACAGGATATCTTTTCTTATCATTTGATGAGACCAGGCATTTTATTTGATTTTATGACTGTATCTAAAAAACGTAAAGTGCAACACGGTGGTCACTGGCTATTTACAAGTTGGTGTCCTTTTATTCTTTTAGTACACAAACAATTTTCTTAGGTGCTAAGACACCAGATTGGATTTTTACAGAAACATGAAAGCAACCATTCCGCTACCTTTTTAGAGCACTGAATTTAATAGAATGCCCAGTCATTTGTATCAGGCACCCTCAACTCTCTATGGCCCAAGTGCTACATTTAAAGATATAAACACAGTGGAGGAGTTTAGCGAAGCAATTCCAATTTACATTTTGTTTCCTCCTACCGTTTCTTCTAACAATGTCTTTGAATCCAAGCTGGGCAGTATTTCATGTTTTTATGCCAAAATTGCTCTGGCCTGTCAAAATGTTTTATGACAGCTTGAATAAAGAACCATCAGAGACCCCGTTTGAGATGCAGAAGGTTACCTCCACTCTAGCTCCCTTATCACAAAACAAAACAAAACAAACAAACAGAAAAAAAAAAACTATGAAAGAAAGAGAATAAAAAGAGAGAAGATGGCTCATTCTCCATCTGCCTGCCAATCTAGGAGGTTAACCTATTGTTTTCTTCCCTTCTCTCTTTTTCTCTTTCCCCCTCTTCCCTGCACTCCTTCTTCTCTCTTTTCTCTTTCTATCCCCTCTCTCTTTTCTTCTTGTGTTTTTTTTTTCATGTTCAGCTTTAGTAACAAATGAGCATCTGTCAGTTTTATAAACTGCAACAAAAATTGTTTAAGACAATCAATTTTGGATAAACAACCAACTACAGCAGAATAAATCAAGATTTTTAAATCCATTTTCCTTTATACATTCTGCTTCTTTTTGTTTGTTATGTGTTTATTTCTAAAATATAATTTTAAGCTAATGTGATGACATAGCACAGTCAGGCCGCAGTGTACTACATAAAGAAATATATTGTTCTCCAAATAGTAAGACTTAATGAAAAGATTGTTCAGTGGCTTTGTTAAAAAACAATAAAGTGTTTTTGAGGATATAGTGTAATTCTTTTCATTGCATTAATATAACCAAATATATGCTTATTTATCTTATCTTTGTCTTTAACCAAATGATTGATTGGAATACATTATTGTAATTGAATTTGATTTAAAGTTAACATAGTATTTTCTGTTACCTGCATGCTTCTGGGTGCATTTTAAGAAGATTTTTAACTTTTGCAACTTTTATGATTCTATGTTGTTTGAATCTTGACTACCTTTTCTGAGGCAATTTGCTGCCTCCCTCCAGAGCCTTATAATTGAAAGTTTATATAAACCACTCCTCTTTCAAATTGTGTCATACATGGTTAGCAGATCCCAGGAATATTGTAAATTTTCTAACTTTATTCTGGACTTTGTACATCTGGCTTCTATTGCCCTGTAAGGTAAAGATGAAACTGTGTTTTTAGTAGATTTCTCTCTGAGTCTGTGATAGCAACCCTCATATCTTGTATTAATTTTATGTATATGTCAACGGTGGTTGGTCTTTAAAAAAATAAATCAAAAGAATAAGTAAGATGTCTAAATGTTTTTAATATCGCTGTCAGTATAGTAGGCTACCTGTATATGAAATGTCTTCTTTTCTCAGTGTATGTATTTGATTGATTGACTGACTTACAGATTTACAAATGTGTTTCCAAGTCCATTACAAACTTCAGTATGGCCTGAACTGTGCTGTGATAGCAGTGAATTTAATTAAACCTCCAGTCTGATAAGTCATGTCAGAGAATTTTGATGATGTCTTTTGTTGATTTACTGGAGAAGCAATTCAGTTAGTAACCTATGAGCTGGATCCCATGTCACCTATAGAAGCTTGCAGATAATACCTATACACCAACAGACTGAAGTAGTCTGTTAAAAGTGCTGGGAATCAGGTGATGTGGAAGCAAGTTCACTGTTCCAAGGAGCACTCTGCATAATGAAATTCCTGGGCTGACTGCACAATAAGTGCTTTGCTTCATCACAGTCATGCTTTCTTACATCATTACAGTTAAATTTCCAGGCACCAAAACCTACATTGACCCTGAAACCTATGAAGACCCAAATAGAGCTGTCCATCAATTCGCCAAGGAGCTAGATGCCTCCTGTATTAAAATTGAGCGTGTGATTGGTGCAGGTAAGGCTGTTGTAGCTTCCTTATTCAGCTCTTCCATTTAGCCAAGATCGAAAGTCATACATCATAATGACAGGCAAATAATTATACCTCAAGTATAGAACTTTTGCATTTACCTGAACTGTTGGAAGCAAGAGGCTGTACTTGTTTATGAAATCTTAAGGAAAACAAGTAAAAAAAGAAGCATGTGGCACAGATAATCTCTGTATTTTTGTCTTCTCCTGGATTTTTAAAATACTGTTTTTTGTTTTTTGTTTTTTTGTCAGCTGTTTTATTAAGTTTTGACCTGTAGTTCAAGAAATGATGTAGCATTTTAAATAATTAAAAGGACATAATTATACTGCAATACATTTCATCTTTCTTGATTTACCATCTTCTTACTAAACTTTCATTTTTATACTTTTTTCTTATATTTGTAGGTATTAGGTAGACTTTGTACTATTTAATTTCATGAAGAAAACTAATATGTATGACTTATTTTAAATGAATATTAGTTTCTATGTATACAATGTACTTACATAATGATTTCACACTTTTCATTCCAACTGCCTTCAATGCAGCATAGTGCATATGAATTCCAGACTCTTAAACCTTTAAAAACTATTTGCTCCTTAAAACATAAAAGCAGTAGCACTGTTTAGAATTTGCTGATGCACTCTTGTCTTTAGTAGGCAATGTACATATATTTCAAATCTAAATTTTTTCTGAAAAAGTTTTTGCTAATTCAGTTAAAAATAGTAGCTAAGTCAGTCAGAGCAAGGCAAGTACCATATGATTTCACTCATCTGTGGAATCTAATGAACAAACTGAACTATCAAGTGAAATAGAGACAGGCTCGTGGATAGAGAGCGGGCTGCCAGCTCTGGGGAATGTGCTGGGTGTGGAAGGACTGGGCAAGAAAGGAAGAAAAGAGAGAAAGAAATCATGGACGCAGACAACAGGGTGGTGATTGCAGGGAAGAAGGGCATGGACGGGTGTGTGGAGGAGAGGAAAGGGCAGGTACATGGTGATGGAACAAAGTAAAAGAAAATAATAGCTTGTGTACCAAATAGTTTAGAAAAGCTGAACAGTGCTTTTAAAGACTTAACTTACATTTACTCTGAGAGACGCAATATTTCTGAAATTAAAATACATCTGCCTGTTCTGTTACTTCAGGAGAATTTGGAGAAGTCTGTAGTGGTCGCTTGAAACTTCCGGGGAAGAGAGATGCTGCCGTAGCCATAAAAACCCTGAAAGTTGGTTACACGGAGAAACAACGGAGAGACTTTCTATGTGAAGCAAGCATCATGGGGCAGTTCGACCACCCAAATGTTGTCCATTTGGAAGGGGTTGTTACAAGAGGTAGATATTGATTATATCTTTCATTTATCAAGTGGACTGTCAGAAATTGGTGTCATTTCATACATAGTAAAAAATCAAAGCATAAGCATGTTGCATATTCTAAATGAATGTTGTTCTTGGTATGAACGAACTAAACAATTTTTTTGTGTCACCACCTCAGGAAAAAAAAAATTAAATGAGTGCAGGATTAGAATTAAAGAATAAATCCAGTAGAGCAAGTGATAAATATTCTCATTTAGCTCAAAAGCCATAAAAGAGATGCCGTTCAGTCTTCCCTTTTTATATATAAAGTGTCCTTTTCTCTGAGTTCTGTTCACAAAGCAGGAGTCGGGAGAACACACTGATTTTTATTGTTAAATTTTATGAATCATGACCATGCTCCAGACATTTAATGACCCTTTGACCTGAGCAGCAGCACTAGAAATATTTGAAACACTCAGAGCTCACAGACTGAGTCTTTCGAAATGGCACCATGTGTTTTATCTGGGATAAAAGGGGAATAACCCTGAAGTTGAGACTGTGGTTTCTGAAGCAACACTTTCATTTTCTTACGTGTGTGCATTTTTAATTTTAGGGAAACCAGTCATGATTGTAATAGAATTCATGGAGAACGGAGCCCTAGATGCATTTCTCAGGGTAAATAACAAAATTATTCTTCCATTCTAAATATATTATATGCATGCTACCACAATAATTTCCTGAACTTTTCTTTTTGCTGTCTAAAATGTGAATATAAACTTTAACAAGTTAGAAAGTTGTCTTTGAAAAGCAGATTAAAAACGAGTTTTAGACTGGATTGAACTACAATCTTTTTTATCTTTCACGTGATACAATGTACTTAAAAAATGGTCTCTATTCATTTGTTATCTCAAGTAACAGAGGTTATTCGAAGCCCTGTAATTTGAATGCAGGTTGTAGAGTAACATTTTACTTTTTTTTTTTTTAAGATTTTATTTATTTATTTTCAGAGAGAGGTGAAGGGAGGGAGAAAGAGCAATGTATGGTTGCCTCTCACATGGCCCTCACTGGGGACCTGGCCCGCAACCCAGGCATGTGCCCCGACTGGGAATCGAACGAGGACCCTCTGGTTCCCAGCCTGCGCTCAATCCACTGAGCTACACCAGCCGGGCCATGCATTTTAATTTTGTAATACAACTATACCTGCAGCAGTAATAGATACAAAGAAGAGTAGAGTACGAAGTACCCATTTGATGTTGGCACTGAGATCCAAGTTCTGCTCTTTGGAACCATTTAGATGGTTGGGTCAATATTCAGCACAGAGTTGGCATTTTTTTAAACTAATAGTATGTGGTTATTTTTGTAAATGATATAATCTAAATGTATAAACATGTATTTTTATTCTCAGAGACTTTTTACCTAAGAACATGAACACATGTTAACATTTTTTTAATGGCAAAGAGAAAATAATCTAAGCAATAAGAGGACATGCAGAGTTATGCATTATCTAGAAGGATGCATTCAGTCCAGACGTATATGTATTCAGAAGATGTAGAGAAATGTGCATTGCTGCATCTTTCTGGCCTGCAGAACTAGCAGCTCTCTGGAGGAAAGTGTCACCTAGCAAGTTAATTAGCTCAAACCAGTGGCTTCATGCACCCTATTTGTAATTCAGTTGGAGAAACCTACGAGTTAAAAACAGGTTAAAATTATACAATAGCCAGTCAAGTTGCAAATAGTCTTCAATCCCATGTGCTGCTGGTACATCTATTTTGGAGACTCTTTGTTACAAGTAATGTTTCTACTAATAACAAAACAGGGCAAAGTGTAAAATAAGAACAAAGTCAAACAATATAAGCATTTTTTTTTAGTTTCTCTTTTTCTTTAATCATAAAATCCACCCTCCCTTTTTACCATTGGGAGAAAATATTTTAATATATGTGTCTTCATACCTTTATGTTTTTAGATTATTTATATAATTTTATAGCTAGTGAGGAATACATTTAGCTGTCAGGGATATGTTTGGAATTCCATTCTCTAATTTTCATCTAAAAATTAGCTTATACTTTTGGATTTGTATAATCTGAAACTATTATTAATTAATATAAATAACCTATCAATCTAAATGATTACCAAACTCTATTTCGTATTTGACTCTCAGTTAAATCGGCATTTGTTATATTTTTCACAAATGCCTGCATTGTATAGAAAATTAATTAATAGTTCCTGTTATAAAACAGTAAATGAATAGCGTGCAGACTATTTTCATGGGGATTTTTTCCCTTTCAAGGCATAGTTAACTGGACTTCTGTTTCTGTCTTCCCATAGAAACACGACGGGCAATTCACAGTCATTCAGTTAGTGGGAATGCTGAGAGGAATCGCTGCTGGAATGAGATATCTGGCCGACATGGGATATGTTCACCGGGACCTTGCAGCGCGCAATATTCTCGTCAACAGCAATCTTGTCTGTAAAGTGTCAGATTTCGGCCTTTCCCGGGTCATAGAGGACGACCCAGAAGCAGTCTACACCACGACCGTAAGGAAAAGTCTAGCACTGCCTCTCTTCGCAATGCCTGCGACTTTCCTACCAACAGAGCCAAGCTTTAATAATACAAAACTAACAGGAAGAAAGAGGCAAATTGAGCTCAGCCTTTTTGTGTTACAATTTGTTTTTTTTTTGGAAGAATCATTGTTGCTTTTACAACCTGCACATAGGATAAGAGAAGAAATAATGATAAGAATGACAACATGCTGATCTTATACCAGAATGTTCATAAAAATAATACGTGGTCATATACGTACCAGCCCTCATACTTGTAGCAGAAAAATATAATTCAATTTTTAAATAATAATTTAAAAAATATTAACTACAGTATTTCTTACAACTCTTGTGAGACTAGATAAAAAGGAAATATGTGTGTTTATTTAAATACCCCATACTTCATTCCATTTTAGTAATTATTTTACCTAATTTGTCATTGTCTTTTGACTACACTCTTGCCCTGAGACCACATAAGACCCATTAATTGAGTTGCCTTAAAAAATGAAGTCTTGTAATGATTTTAAAAAACAGATTAGTAACTTTAAATACACTTAAGGGAGATTCAAGACCGATAGGGCCGATACTGTTGTATTGCCAAACAAATATATAGATGTTTAATGATAGTTTGATAGTTCAGCTACAAATGATGCATTTAAATAATATTGCACACATTTAAAATGTTGATTTCTACTTATAACAGGGTGGGAAAATTCCAGTAAGGTGGACAGCACCTGAAGCCATCCAGTACCGGAAATTCACATCAGCCAGCGATGTATGGAGCTATGGAATAGTCATGTGGGAAGTTATGTCTTACGGAGAGAGACCTTATTGGGACATGTCAAATCAAGATGTAGGTGTTACACTATTTAAACAAAAAGGATGCAATACAGTAATATTCATTACTATTGGAACATGTAGGTAATGGTTCTTAAGAAGAAACTTCTATAGAATTATAAAAATATAATTGCTGAGTATACACAAACCACAAATTACCACAACAATTAATCATAAATTAGTAGATCAATTAATTTCATTTTGCTTTTCATTTTGAAGAACTTCTTTTTTTGAGTTTAAATTCTCTGCATATAATAGGCCTACACAGGATATTTCCTCCTTAATAAAGATAATGATGTTTTGCTTGCACAGCTGTAGTGAGAGAGTCACAGGAGTAAAAGAACCATTTACGGAGGGGAGGGGAAAGAAGGCTGTGGTGTGGGTTGTTTTCTTTTTTCGTGTGTTTGAAGGTTATTTTTCTTTTTAATGTTCTGAGACAATATGTTTAAATTATTATTGATTGATTTAATTAAATTTTAATTTCATGAGACAAACCTATTTATGACCAAGATTGGTAAGTGTTTCATGGTGATATTTAGAACATAATCACAATGGAAGTGTCTTTGGAAATTCCTAAAAAATAGCACTCATTAATGTGTGTTCTGTTACGTACAAAGACATAAGACATGCTGTCATTCTTTGACAGAAGAAGCTGAGAGCATTGCTTGGGGGTAGACATCGCACACTAAGAAACCATTTATAAAACAATACAAGATAAGTAAATGTGAATTTTAGCTTATCTTAGGTTCAATTTTATGAAATTGACATTTTTACAGGTCAGAAACTTTCAAATACTAACAGATTTATATAGTTCAACTTATTGACAATGTCAGTGAAATTTAGATAAAAGTAGGGACTGTAAATCTAGGAACTAGAAATCTGAAGAAGACTTTGGTTTATAGCTACTGAGAAAATTCTCGAAGAAAACACATTGGAAAGTTTAGAAGCAAATCTTAGTGAGGTGTGTTGGGACCTAGCAAATAGACACTTTTCTACATCAAAGATGTGCACATTGATAGTGATTCAAAATGAGGATTAGGGTGGAATAAATTCATGACAGACTTTTTTGAAGGAATTTGAAAATGTTACAAATGAATGTTCTTGGGGAGTAGAGTAAAAAATTAGTGCTTGAGGAAAGTTCGTGTTGCCACGTAGTAGAAGGATATGGCAAACAAACTTTGGATTAGTCAGTTCTGTAAACATGGACAGCAAGAGAAGCTGACTAAAGTTAAAATTATGTTAGTTTTTAAAAAGAGATCATGAACATTGTTCTATTAAATCAATATATTTGTTTTTGATTTTAGAATTTTCATGTTAAGTGTCTATGGTTCTTAAAACTTAGAGTTATTTTTAGGCAACTAAAGTCAAGTCAGACTGTTGGTAAAGTTATTTTCAGTGTATTTTCCAATGAACTGGTGCACCACCTGAAAAATTCACACCCTAAAAAGGTGAAGCTTTTAAATCATTTAAATCTTCTGGTATTTTAATTTGAAGGAAAACATGAAACTTTTTTTTATTCTTAGTTTTTATTTTCAT
The DNA here is from genome assembly GCA_004026765.1 of Micronycteris hirsuta. Taxonomy (NCBI): domain Eukaryota; kingdom Metazoa; phylum Chordata; class Mammalia; order Chiroptera; family Phyllostomidae; genus Micronycteris; species Micronycteris hirsuta. Next base: position 36,012 of record PVJI01002479.1, on the reverse strand, counting down.
TTTTCAAAGATGAAAGTCTAAGTGATGAGTCTGTTGGCAGAGGCAAAGTTGTTAATATTTGACAGGTCTCGGTGTCAAAGACTTCATGGACTGTCAAGACGAGGACAAGCATCCTTGGGGCAGAGACAGAGGAATATTTACATTCCCCAGACACCCAGTGGAGTTTCATTTCTTTTGACACCTTCCTTCTGTACTAGATTCAAACATAAAGGGAATGACAGGAATATCAGATAACTTAAATTCAGAGTTCACTTCTAGAAACAAATAATAAAAATGATTAAGAAGAAAAAATAAATGTATTTAGTTTCCAATTTTTGGAATTCCTGAAGTATTGTTCCTTTGTTTTTCTTGAAAGTGAAATATCATAAATACATAATTAGTATATCAAGAATTAATAATATTTTATTGATCAGATTCAAATATGTATAGAATGAAATTGAGTTCTGACATAGAACAATTAACACCATCTTTCTTTTTCTTTTCATTTTGAAGGTCTGAATTATTAAATTCTGAGACAAGTGTGTGCAATAGTAAGAGATTACATATGCAGTTCAGTTTTGTAATGAAATGGATGTTAATATTCCTCTTATAGGGTAATATTTATTATATCATACTTGTTGAACTGCTATTTGAACAATTATATATGCATCCTTTTCAATGGTGGAAAACTGGGGTAACTTTAAAATAATTCCATTCTGGTAAAAAATTCTCTAGATAAACTTTTTTTTTACTTAGGGTCTCTGATAACAGTTCATGGAGAGATGTGACATCTTGAACCTCCTCATACATATGGAGATCCTGTGTCTAAGTGAATATACTGTGTTTTTCTGGGAAGCTTGCTTTCATCAGAACTTCAGATATATTAACTTTTTTAATTAACTTAGATTGATTTACTAAGTGAATCAATTCACTTTATAGTGTTTAAGTGAAGTTGCTAGTGATTTGTCAGGAATTTAGAAAGCCCCCAACTATCAAATGCCTTAGATTTTAAAACACTTTTAGTAAAATGCCATGAAAATAATCAGTAAATTGACGGTTCTGTTTATAAGCAAGTTCACAAGATTCCTGGCTGAATGCTGAATAACGGGAGGTTTCTTTGATCACGCTGAAGAAACAGAAAGGGGGTATTGTAGCAGGCAGGAGGTAGATTGTGTCAGGAGGGTTCAGTCACACGCAAGACCTGTCTGTGAGGAAGGAGCACTTGGGAAAGGATAATATGCACGAGTATAATGATGCTGCCCACACCCCAGTGCTTTGTGACTTGATTAACACTGTTTGAAAGCTCATTGTACTTCCATGCACTTCTAACTTTCTTGAATTTTTACTAAATAGAAGCCGTTAGAATCGAGTTATTTATGATCAAAATCAAGGCAGAGTTTTCTAAATAAGTTTCCAGTTTTCATTCACCTTAAAAATCTGCAGATGTGTAGCACTTTCAAAGAAAAATCTTTCTGTATATAAAATGCAGTCTATTGTAATAAATATTACAGAAATCAAAAAAACTCATAATTGGCATTCATATCAGCTGTCTTTTAATTGAATTTATGTCTTAAATTCAAATAACATTATTACTCCCAAATTTTGAAATTCTTCATTGTATAGTTCAGGTATTTTTTCTGTGTATATTACTCAACAAAGTTATTTTTTTCTCACTTTGGGTGAGGCCAATACATTTTTTATTTTACTAGTAGATAGACATTGGATGATAAGTAAGCTTCTGTAAGTACATGGGATATAAAGATAAGTTCTTAAAGTGACTCACTTTAAGACATTTGTGAGATTTGAAAATATATCAAGTTCTAACTAAATTGTTCTGTGAGCCTTCAATTTTTTAAAAGCCACCACTAATTTATGTCTTTATATTTTTATATTAAGATAGACACAAAAGTGTGATTTTTTGTAATACTTTGCCATAATCATGTAAGTGGGGTCCAAAATATTTAATTATATGAAATGTGGGTTATGTTATGTGAGGCTGACGAAGTGAAATGGGCAGGAGCAGAGAACAGAAGCCAATCACGGTACCTGCCGTTTTGAATTAATGCAGGCCCATTAGCATGGGTCGTTCTGTGCTTCTTTTCTCTTAGTTACAGTGGTCACTCTAATCATACTGAAACACTACCAATGAGCAACTTGTTTTTATTTCTAAGTAATTTTTTACAGTATATACCAGCACTCCCTATTGTATCCCAGTGTTTTTTTTATAGATGGCATTTACCCTAGTCACTTCTAATTCCTCAGGGATCTATCTAAAATTAGAAATGGCTTATAAATGTTTTTTTTTTCTTTGACTTTTCCTACAATACTAAGGGTAGATCTAGACAGGCAAAACCAAGATGTTTTTTGGCAATTTCACAAAAAGATGTTTTAATGAATTACATGAATAATTATGTAGTGCTCTAAGAAGTCTGTTCTTACCTTACCTGTCTGTGAGCCTTGTTTCTAAAAATTTGTAACAATCTGCAGATAGTAATTCTTATTTCCCTAATTGGAAATATAATGAAGCTAACTAAATTAAAAACTGCAGAACCCCTAGGTTCGATTTGTGTCTGATTTATCCCCTGTTGTCTGGTTAATGCTCAAAAGGGATGCACAGTTAATGCCAAACTGTGCTCTATGCAGACCGAGGTTCCCAGCAAGTATCTCCAGTGCTCCTGTAGGTGGGGGCATGATAGTTAACGGGAACATTATGGTCCCAAAAGGGACTCCCGATCCAGAACATCTTATTTTAAAAGTTACATATTGCTGCTGCTCCATTAAAAATGTGTAAACCACTGTAGCTTTGAGAGCTAGAAGTTTTATTTCGTATTGCAATAAATGTTGTTTCTCTGCTATAATAATAAGCACAAAATTCCTCTAATGCGATACGAAGCTGTAGGGTTTAACCATTTTGTTTCTGTAAGAGTCATTAAATGGTACTACACTTGTTCATTGACACAAAGACAGGAACTTCTTGTGTTCAAAACTGGAGAAGCTAATGGGAGAGTTGTTGAAGAGTATTAGGTCAGGAGGATCATGACAAGATTTAGGTTTACCTTTTAGAAGACTGTTTAGAGGGAAAGAAAAAAGAAAAGCTCCTTCTACCTGCATTGCTTCTTTCTGGACACCAGAGGGAAGACAAACTGTAGAGGGAAACAGGTCCAGAGGCGGTAATGAGGACCGCAGTGACTTACGGGCATGGGAACGGAGCGCTGGCAAAGCAGAAGACGCTGCGTGCGTTCACACACAAGCAAACTCAAATACAAGGAAAGCCATTCCTTTCCCAATGAAACAGTGCCCCCAATTGTTTATTATTTGATCATTTTCAATAGTAAAATTTTTAGAAGTTTTTTATTTATTCATGCATAATTTGTTTAAATAACTTAACCCAGCCTCCCAAAGTACGTTTGTTTTACTTCTCCCATGTCGTTGAACAGAGAGCACTTTGGAATCCATGCATAGTGCTTCCCTGGGATGTTGTACAAAGCCGCATGAAATTGTTTGCATTTAATGTTGGTTTTTTTTTATTTAATTCCTCCTATAGTTATATATTTGTGACCTTGACAGAGTTACCATTTGTGTATCTTTGCTTATTAGACATATAAATTGCCTATGGAAAATGCAGGTGAAGATGTCTAGTAAATTGATGTATAAAACAGTGATCAGGGTAAAATTTGGGCTGAGGATTTTATACTTACAATACTCCTCAAAAATTACTATGATTGAGTTAATCTGTTTACCTTTTAAACTTTATCAATTTGCATATATAGGTGCTTTTAAAATCCAAATGGACTCTTTTTTAAACAAAGGATTTTCTCTAAAAATTGTTGATAACAGCTACTTTATTCATTCCATCCTACATCCTTTTACATTTGTATGTGCTGTTGATAAATGTCAACAAGCATCTTAAGGATCTGATTTCCTACAAATAATAAGTTAATCAACACTTCTTAAAGCCAGCTTATTGTCTGCCTACCTTTGACTTTCTTTTCGTCAAAAACTCAAAGTTACCTCTTTTTTTCAATCATTTTTCCTTATATTTCTGCTATATTATGTCAGTATCAAAAGATTTTTTAACCCCTCTTGAATATTATAATGTTTTGTGAGCCCTTCTCTTTCATATTGTGTGCCTTCCTGTTATTTTCCTTGTGCTGCTCAGATTTATGACAATGACTGCTTTTCAAGATCTGTTTTTTCTTTCCATATAAGTAAAAAAAAAAAAAAAAGTCTGCGTAAGTAATTTTAGACTTTCTGATTGCCACATACAAAGGTTTATGGAAGCTCATTTTTCATTAACATTCAAAACTTGATGTAAATAACATTTTAGGCTGTTATTACATATAAATAAGCAGTTATATGCTGATAAAAATTTAACAACCAGAACTCTGAGTAGGAAAGCCCTGATCTGTAACCTTTCTCAATTTCTTAGTGGGACCCCTTGTCCCCCTCTCCTCCCCCAAGGCTGGTTTTAATCTGCCCCTGCAAGGCCACTAAACCTGGAGCCCCGAGGTGATTTCATCCCCTCTGGAACCAGTACAGACCGGCTCCCACACCACTGTGTCTGACGATGCTGTGCACTTTCGAACATATAAGCTTCGGATTATTTAAAATAGTATTGTGCCTGCTGATATCTTGTCATGGTACATCCACATATCTTGATAATCTTGTTTAAAAGTGTAATTTGAACTTTGCAGAAAGTGAAACTTTGGGGGTTTGGGGGCGTTTCATTTTGGGTAACATAGAACGTCCTCTTACAACTTAAAAAATGTATAAATTTATGGAGAAATATGTACATGCACAAGTATATAATGTGCCTGTAAAATAGTTCCATAACATCTTTCCTTTTGAAAACCTCTGGGATGACATTAAAAAATTTTCCATCTATTGCACTCTGAGTGAACTAATTGCTGCTCTCTATTGCTGAATTAACTACAAAATGTCATCATATCCTGCACTTTATGCACCCATTAATAACATGCTTAATATTCATGGATATTTTGGAAAAAATAAGTCTTTTGCAAAGCAGTGTGCTTCACTTTTATCAGGATAAATCACTTTGCCTACTAGGCAATTTACTTAATTATAACTGAACCTCATCTGGTAATATCTTTAATGTCCTTTTGGCTACTAGGTTATAAAAGCAATAGAAGAAGGTTATCGTTTACCGGCACCCATGGACTGCCCAGCTGGTCTTCACCAGCTGATGCTGGATTGCTGGCAGAAGGAGCGCTCCGAAAGGCCAAAGTTTGAACAGATAGTTGGAATTCTAGACAAAATGATTCGAAATCCAAATAGTCTGAAAACACCCTTGGGAACCTGTAGTAGGTAAGGAAAACCTGAAGGAAGGGAATCTGCAGAAATTAAAATATTCACAGGAACCATTTATCTCCTCAGCCCCACCCCCATGGCAAGTTGACATTTGTGTTAAATTATAAATCCATATTAAATATACTATGTTTGCAGAAGATTTTATTTTTTCAGATGCCTATTTGAATTAGTGTTTAAAGAGATCTATTAATTATTATTGCTTTTCTCCTTAAAAGTTATGATAGATATTATATCGGCTGTCATTTAGAAAACTTTTTAAATTGGAATTTTGCAATTAGGTGGCATTTCACATTTTCAAATTACTATTATTATGATGTGACCTTTTATTACTGTCACCCTGATTTGTTACATAGTATCAATTTTATTATTTGCTTGTAGTTAGTAAAATGATACTCTGACATTAACATTTACAAAAGTAATTCAATACATGATTAAAGATGTATACCTGTTTTAAACAAGTCCGAAACACCCCATTCTTTGCACTTGGCTTCCTCCATTATAATGCATAGTAGTAGCTATTCAGCATCAGTGGCCAGGTAAGCCTATTCTTTGGTCTGCACTGTTTGTCCGTTTGGCCTTGTGAAAGTGTGTAAACCACAGGTGCTCATACTGCCATCAGTGCAGTGGACACAGAATGTCTTAGCAGTGGCCTCCTTTCCTAAACAAGTCAGTCCACAGCCAAATGTGCTTCCTTTACTCCCAGCTACTTTTGGAAAAGCAAATGAACAAGTATTTACTGATTACAAATACTGTTGGCTGTATTTTAAAAATGCATAAAAGATGCAATCTGGTAGTCATCATATATAAATAAAATATAAATTTTGGACTCTGTAGTTATTGGGTAAACTTTATGAGATTTTATTAGCATATCTATTCATTTTTATATTTTATACTTATAAATACTACAATAACATTAATTAAAATATGTAATTTTATTTCCTATACCCTTATTTTTATATAGTACAAGACCTTTTCCCTTAGCAGCTAATAATTTTTTTGTTTGTTTGTTTTATTTTATCTAGGCCAATAAGCCCTCTTCTGGATCAAAACACTCCTGACTTCACTACATTTTGTTCAGTCGGAGAATGGCTACAAGCTATTAAGATGGAAAGATATAAAGATAACTTCACAGCAGCTGGCTACAACACCCTCGAATCAGTTGCCAGAATGACTATTGAGTAAGCTTAAACTTTAAAAATTATATTTAAGAATGCATTAGGTACAATCCAAGCTTTGTACATTCAAGGTATATCAAAGCGGTAAGAACCACAAAACCATGGGGGAAAGTATCTCTTTAATAAGTGCCTTCTATGTGCCAGGCATTATGCTAAATGCCCTTTTAACGTATAGTATCTTTTTTGATCCTCACAGCAACAGTTTTGTTAACTTAGTAGTTTCACACACAACAAAGCTAAGGCTCAGAGAACTTAGGTATTTTCCCCAAACTGACTCAGTTAAGCGGTAGCTAATTTGTCTCTGCAGCCAGTGAGCTAGACATCATTCAGTGAGACTTTTTTTTTTCATTAACCACACTATCTTTAGGTTGCTAATCTTTCTTCACTGCAAAGAAGGATTTCTTTCACCACGTTTGTATCAGACGTTACTAATCTCAAAGTTTCAAACCCAACACCAGAATGCATTGGGACATTCAATACAATTATTTTCTGAAGAAGTTAAAAGAAACAATTTAATTCACTGTAACTATTGTAACAGTTTAGTTTAACTTACTTATTGGAAAGTGTTGATTGAGTCAAAAAAAAAAAAAAATTAGCCTTAAGAATCACCTGATAAAGCAACTTAGAAATTGCTATGATCTGGAAGTAAAAACCAGTTTTCTGCTTTGGCTCCATCACTGATTGTGGACTTATAAAAACTATTTAATATATCCCAATCTTACTTTCTTTGGCTGCTACGTAACTCTTATGGGTGATGCTGTGTCTCTGCGTCAATGTGTTTGAGAATGGGAAACAATTCTAAAGGTTCCATCAGTGGGGTCCTTTTTACGTGCTATTGTGAGAAGGAGTTACACTTTTCAGATGAAATGAAGGCCAGCAATCCTTCCCAGTGTCAGGAAATGTCATGGACATGAATTTGACAATGTGCATGCTATCTTGTCTAGGTTTCTGCTACACGCCATGTGGGCAGAGCTGTTACAATTCTCCTTGTTTTTCCAAAGTAAGCTACTCCCCTTAAAGACCTCGCCTCTCCAAGTCTTATTAGGTGGTGCTGCAAAATACTGCAGCGCTGTCCTGCCGCTGTATTTTAGCTGTTGGAATCCCTGAGCTGTTTTCCTGGCCATCAAGAAAGATAAAAGTACAAACACAGATCCAGTTAGCTTATGTCCGATGTAAGCTATTAACCATGGGTATTGTACTCTTTAAAAAATGATTGAACTGAACTGAAAGTAAGCTATTAACCATGGGTATTGTAATGGGTATTGTACTCTTTAAAAAATGATTGAACTGAACTGAAAGTAAGTATATGACCAATAATGTGCTCAGAATTACCATATAATTAAACTCTATCAAAATTTATATGATCAATGATAATTCTTGTTCTACTAGAGGCCTCCTGTTTCTGTCCATGCCATACCCAGAGTTTAATAAAAAAAATATTTTAAATTTCACTTAGGTTCAAGATTACAGTTCAACTAGCATGTCCTATTCTTACCTGAAGTTAATAATAATTTTAACACTTTAATAATTTCTTATGTAAAATTTCAAATCACTTTAAAAATATCTTATCTCGGTAAATTGAGAGTCCGAGCGGTGAGTTTTTCACGCAGGAAAAGGCGATGCAGGCCGCTGACCTGACCCGCAGCAGTAATGTGACCACAATACCCGAGAACACCAGGACGGGATCTGTTCCCATAAGATACACAGATTGTTTAATTAAAGAGTTGATGACAGTTTACTACTGATAAATTCTCTGTAAGGCGACTAATAAAAAATGCATCTGTCTTTTTCAGTGATGTGATGAGTTTAGGGATCACACTGGTTGGCCATCAGAAGAAAATCATGAGCAGCATTCAGACTATGAGAGCACAAATGCTTCACTTACATGGGACCGGCATCCAGGTGTGATGGGCGCTTCTCCCTCATGAGGGAGACTGTGGACTGGAGAGACAGTGCTGGCCTTCAGTGGGTGCATCGGATGCTGCTGCAAGACAGCTGGTCCTGGGTCCTTTCTGCAGTGAAGAGAAGATTGATGAAGCACCTACAGACTTGAACTCCTAAGTGCCACCGGAATACATAAAAAGGGAATTTAGGATCCACCACTGGTGGCCAGGAAAACAGCAGTGACAATAAACAAAGTACTACCTGAAAAACATCCAAACACCTTGAGCTCTCTAACCTCCTTTTTATCTTATAGACTTTTTAAAATGTACATAAAGAATTTAAGAAAGAATATATTTGTCAAATAAAATCATGATCTTATTGTTAAAATCAATGAAATATTTTCCTCAAATATGTGATTTCAGACTATTCCTTTTTAAAATCATTTGTGTTTATTCTTCATAAGGACTTTGTTTTAGAAAGGTGTTTATAGCTTTGGACCTTTTTAGTGTTACTCGATGACGCATTACTACACTGGGTACTTTTGAAAGAATCTCAAACTAAAAAAAAAAAGAAAAAAAGAAAAAAATAGCATGATTGAAGATATCTCTGTCAGAACATTGGTATCCTTTCTTGTGCCATTTTATTTTGTTTAATCAATGCTGTTTTGATATTGTTTGCTAATTGGCAGGTAGTCAAGAAAATGCAAGTTGCCAAGAGCTCTGATATTTTTTAAAAGGAATTTTTTTTTTTTTTTGTAAAGAGCAGACAACACTATCTTTTCAATGAAAAAAGCAATAATGATCCATAAATACTACAAGGCACTTTTAACTGATTGTTTATAAAGTGATTTTACTAGACAGAACTTACTAAAAATAAAAACTCAAATTGTAGGTTTATGACCATAAAAAATGAGGCACTTCATCTAAAGAATGTTGGTGAAGGCAAGTCTCTGAAAGCAAGAACTATCCAGTGTTATCTAAAATTCAGTGTGAGCACATCAAGATTTTTTTCAATATCATGACATTAGGAAATTAGGAGAAATAGCTGGCATATATTTTATATCTTGTTCTGTTTAATGCAGTCCAAACAGAAGTGGAAAGAATTAAGTGTTATATTAGAACTCTGAAGCATGATACAAGGGGCAGTTCACAATTTTCACCTTTCAAAACAAATTTGCTGCACAGGATATCGCCGATGCAGTTAAAGAAAAAAAAAAATTTATTTGTGAACACCGAGAAACTTCAGTGAAAGAACCCTTTTTACCATGACCGAAAGAGGTGAAGGATCTGACTTTCAGCTTTATTTATTATTTCATATTATTTGATTACATGTTAGAATTTCACAAGCAATAATTAAATGTCTTTATAGCTATTTCAGGAATGTATACATATTGTGAGTACTGCTTTCAAAAGTTATGAAAATCATGAACTACCCCAGAATTGAACTGTTGTACTTCCAAAGAGAATTGGGCTGTTTATAATGATTTTAATAGAGAAAGATCCCAGGGATCGGTCATAATTGGTCTTGTTTGATAATGTGGGCATCCACAAACAAACAAATAACAGAAACAAAATCTGTAAATGTTCCTTTGTAAAACTTGTAAATTTTATTTATACTGTCTTGTTTTGTACACACATTTCTCTGTAGTGGGCTCTGAATACTTTGAAAATGCACTATATTTTTCTATTTTACTTGCAGAGCATCACAAAAGAACAGGTATTTTCAGTGCTACATAATGTGTTTTCCCACATTTAGGACCAAAGATGGCTATAGAAAAACTCAAATGGATTGCTTCCCAAGCCCCTCCCCGCCCCTTTTTTTCTTTTAAATCACTGTACAGTGTTATTTGATATTTTTATTTATTTTTGATTGACTAGAAAAATCATTTTAATTTCACTAAAATGTTTTTTGTCCCTAAGGAAAAATAATCTGTAAAATAATTTTAATTAGCATAATACAGTCACCTAGACACTTCCATTTGTAATCTTTGTAATAGACTGTAAATATATTTTTGGAACTATAACACAATGTGCTTGAGGGTTATTTTTCAGTGTCTGCAGTGTATACAAGTGTTTATACTAAGTACAGCACTTTACAATTCTAATCAGTAGCATTGGCCTTTGTGAGAATGAGTGGAAGAGTTTGAGTGAGTGTTCTTAATTCCATTTGGATTCTAGACTCACTAATAACGAAGTTCTTTTCTTGTTCATAGCTTAAGGTGCTTATTTTTTCTATTAAAATTAAATTAACAAAAAGCCATTCTAGAAATAGAAGACATAGTATGGTACATGCAAACGGTGTCTTTCCTGCTTTTTTCTAGCACTAGATTTATAGTTGAGTAGTCTTTCTTGAGTAGAAGGGCAGAATAAAAAGTTTTTTTGATTTTTTTTCAAAAATAACTTTTCTTCAGCAATATACCTCATCTGCCTTAAATTTTTTACAGCTCTTTACAGGGAAAGGGGAGAAGGGATGGGAAAGACACACAGCACAATAGGAAGTGTATGATGACATCACTCTCTCGTTTGTAAGTTTCTTTTCCCAATCGACATTATAATTTGAAACATGTATGAAACAGATATTCAGAGAAAAAAGAATTAACATTGTAATGCTGATTGTAATACTCTCTTCCAGAAAGAGATGAAATGGTTATAACAATAAGAATGTATAACTTGCACCTTGAAATCTTTTTTTTTCTTCTTTTTTTTGATAAATCAGTGCTCAGGGGAGGAAAAGTAAAGAACGCAAATGTCAGAATGTCAAAAGTAAGAATTCAACAATTATGAAAATGCAAAAAAATGGCCTCCTTGCTTTATAGAGCCACCTTTTCTAGAACGCTGTCTTCACACTTGACTTGTGTTTTGCATTCAGTGCTGAAATAAAGGTGATGTTTATTACATCTGGATCTAACATTTTCTCAGCAATCGATCTGGGCCTCGTTTACTAGAACTGATGGTTTATGCTTGTCAGAGCACTCTTAGTTGAATCATATTGTATACTTATGTAATCTACATTAGCTAGTACTATTTAGGACTATATTTTAATTGCTCCTCTTATCCGTGATTTTAAGACAATTAAAATGGTGTAACTCACCTCTCTTTTTTTTTTTATTTAGGTAATGCTGATATTCTCCCTTTTGTTTCCTGAGTAGCTTAGAACTGTGCTACTCACAGATGTGCATGTTCAAATAAATTACTGATGTGTATTTTTTTGCTTATATGTGGAGAAATCATGGGGAACTTGGGGCGAGATGTGCTTTTCGTTGGTTGACTTTGTCCCTCCTTGCCTAAGAATTATTACAGGGGTCATCCTTTTAGAAGGATGAACTGCTTTTGAACAGTGTCTTCAATGTACCAAGCACAAATAACTCTTCAACACGAATCATAAGTCTCTTTTTACCAGCTTAAAATAATAAACGAGTCTATTAGACAATGTAAAGAAAACCCTGTCTCCAATCATTGGTGGATTCATTTATGCCCCGACTTACTCTTTATTTTCTTACACAGTATCATGAAGGGAGATATTCAGAGTAAAGGTTTTATTGAAATATTTCAGTGGACACATACGACTATGAAGAGAATTAATACCCTTTGCTTTCCCTCATCCTCTTGCCCTATGATTTTATTCTGCTGTAATTATTAAAGAATAACAAGTTAAGACAAGGCTTTTAAAGGGCCATACTGTCAGACATTTTCTCTAAAACCTTTTTTGTTCCCTCTGAAACTACAGCTATACGGAACAAGAATATTTCCATGGGGAAGGTAATATTTCATCATTGGAACCTGACGGGTATTTTATCCATTTGATAAAGTGGATATATATATGTACGTGTGTGTGTGTGTGTGTGTATAACTTTGGAAGTTCACATTTAAGATTCCGCAGGATGCAAACGTAGGGTATGGAGCAAATGGAAAAGTGAGCTAGCTGATGGTCTGATAGAGTGTTTCACTGACACTGACTCAAGGATCATTTCCAATTGCACTTGAAATGAAGAAAACCACACACTCCTTTTCTACAGCAGCATCTTAAGCTCTACAAGCTCTTAATGAATATCCAAACATATTTCAAAAAATGAGACCAGGCAACATACCAGATGAGGTGCTACTGCCAGTTGTCATATTGGTGATGCCAAGGTTCAGACTAAGCCAAACTGAAATTTGAAGATAATCTCGAAGTCTTGGCTACTCCTGAACATTCAACAAGTAAACACCTTTGTTAAGTTCACACAGTGGAAACACCGAAGGGCACTCAGATGCTCTTAGTGCTGGCTTCACGAGTGGCACAAAAATACACTATTCGACCAGCATTCTTTTTCTTCCAAAATTATAAAGCCCTTATTAGAGATACAAGTTCTATCACTAAGTCAAAATCAGATTGAATATTTATGGTAATCATCAGTAACAACTTTTTGTTGAAGGACTTTTATCTCCTGCTTTACCCTTTGTTTTATGTTGTTAACTGCAATGAATATTCCGTATCAATTTTGAGGGGACTTTCTGAAAGCAAGACACATGAAGAAAGAAGTGATCAAATTCCTAACAAATGATAAAAGACACTGCATGGCGACTGGCAAACTTTCGAGCTGCTCAGACAGAAACGGCAACCCCTTGGCTTTGCGCAGGCCCTTCCGGAGCCCTTCCGGAGCCCTCCCGAGCGGCTGTCTAGGTTCTGTCTAACGCATCTCCGCGTAGCTTGAAGAATTGGACAGGAGAATAAAATATTCCAACAGGAGTGCTTCTGCGAGCCTCATTAGATTTACATACTGCAAAGGGGTGTTTTTTCAAGTTCAGTGATTGAACATAGTTAAATCTACAATTAATCAATAAAAAATCTCTTCTGATTGACCTTGAGGTTAAAATAAGTGTAAATAATTGATTTTATTAGGCCTATTGCACAGAGTTTGGTACATAGCAATAAGTAACCCTAGTGTTCTGTAGGCATGTGAGAGCACTTTAAGTATTAACAGTGGCAGGGATTTCTAGATTGCCAGCATTTGATGATCTGGGGACAGTGACCAGTGAGGTGTTGTCTATGCTAAACCTTCATGAATAGCAAATAAAGCTCAATCAGATAAAAGTTACCACATGAATGTCATTATTTTAAATATCCCAGGTTGCTACTGCTAAAGATTAGTTATGTTTCCTTTTTGAAATTCATGGCCTTTAATTATGTATATTTGTAGATTTTATATATATATATAACTAGAAGAATGGACAATATACTTTTAAATGTGTCATTAATCAGATCTTAATTAAAGAAAGACACATAGGAAGAATCAGGCACATTTGGTTTAAGTAAAGTTGGTCCTAGTGTAGCAAAGACAGTCTCATCCTGTTCAAGTCTTCTCATTTCACTGTGTAACCAAAGCTAAATAAAGTGGATGACTGGAAAACAAACTCGAGAAAAACATATAGAAAAAAATTAAACTACATATGCAGAACTAGTGTTCTTAAATCACTTGCTTTTAAAAATATTTTCCAGTTCATAGAAATGAGGCAAACCAAAAATGCCTTGTAGTAGCACACTGATGGGACGGACAGTAGAGCACATTACAGAAGGAAGTCCTAAATTTAATCTGATATCCCTCTATCAATTTGTCAGAGACACGCACTGTTAACACTGAAAACTGGACAGAATATGAGGCTAACGTATTCTTTCCAGGTGAAGGAGACCAACGCTTTTCTCCAGCTCCGACATTAGCACAGGTTGTTTTGGGGGGCCTACTGGGCAGCAGATCTATTGGCCGTGCCTCGTTGTTATTCCAGATTTTCACAAGGTCTTCACAGGTTGCACCCCAAGCTCCAGAACCCAACTTCACACACACAACAAGAACCTGATGTGACAAGCAGTCCTGCTTAGCTTTACCTGAGAAATGGACAGGAGTTAATGCATGGCCTGCTGCTGTTATTTCAACGGTTCCACTCATCATAAAGGACTACCTGATAGGTTAAGTGTGGGGTGGGACCAGCGGAACAAGAAGGAATTCAACCTCTTCTGATCTACTGACAAAACAAAGCCAGCAAACACTGAATAATATTAACTTTCATTTTTTGAAAAAGAACAAATATTTTATATAGAAGTGTACATAAAAGGCATAGATAAATTACAGGAACTCTGTAGAGTCAGATAGGAGAAACTGAGCTTAAAAACAGAGGCAGATACAAGCTATTAGCAATTCTAACCAGAAAAGTGATGGGTGGAAATGAAGTTTAAGGAACCAAGGTCTAGCAACTATACCTGAAATATGAAAAAATTACTGCGTTTCTGAATCAGAGCAATAGAACACACACTTTCATGCTTTCATGCTTTCAAACCTTTGCTCTTCATCCTCACATTCCCTCTCACTTTCCTAAATGGGAGAAATTCCACTCTTCGAGACCCAACTCAAGCCCTGTCTGGTGTAGTTCTGTGGGTTTGAGCATTGCCCTGCAAGCTGAAAGGTCACTGATTCGATTCTGGGTCAGGGCACATGCCTGGGTTGCACGCCAGTCCCCCCAGCTGGGGGTGAGCAAGAGACAGGCAATCAATGTTTCTCTCCCTCTCTTTCTCCCTTCCCTTCTCCCTAAAAATAAATAAATAAATAAATAAATAAATAAATAAATAAATAAATAAATAAGTGTGTGTATAGATATATATATATATTTTTAAGACACAACTCAAAAGTTCTTTCTTCCAAGTCTTCACTGACACCTAAGTGCCACACTGCTCTTCCTGTGCTTTGTTTATGCTACCCGGTGCTGTGATTATCTTACTGTGCTGGGTCTGATTATCTGTGTGTGTGTGTGTGTGTGTCCCAGTAGATCAAGTGCTCTTGGAGGGCAGAAGCCAAGTGGAAATCTTTGCATTGTGTCCTTTGGGACTTAGCAGTTGCTGGCACTGAGTAGACACTCTATAAATATTTTAGAATCCTTGAAGTGCAAATTAATTCAAATTGCTTTTTGTCTTAAAAGGTAGAGAGAATCAGGTGCTCTGAAGGATGAATGGGGTGCTGTGAAGGTGGTGGCAAAAACAGGTTTTGAGGGAGAAAAGTAATTTCAGAGCATGGATGGATGCTTCTGTGATAGGCCTGGGGCGGCAGGAGTGACCTAGGGGACTGAGCAGAGGCGCTCAGAGAGGTGGACCTGTGTGAGAAAGGGAGAGGGGAGGAGCTGAGTAACGAACAAAACCCAAATACTTCAAATAGCAGTATCTTCCAGAGGTTAAACGTAAGAGGTATCACTGGTTATAAATAACAGAACAAGATTAAAGAAGACTTTGAGATCAAGTAGAAGAAATTGGGCTTGATGAGAGAAACAATGAAGGGCTATTTACCAATATCTTCTTTGATGAAGAAAATACATGGTAAGAATTCTTTTTAAAGGAAAAGTAGCCTGCAGAAATATGTGAGATCTAATTGTGACTATTTATTTTTAAATTAATCCTTAAGCAATGGAAAAGAATATTTTTTCTTTTTCTGTAAGAAAACTCCTCGCATTCCAGCTCTCAACCTAAAGATAGCATCAGTGATTTTGTAGTTAATTAAAGATATAATAAAACCCCTGGCTGGTGTGGCTCAGTGATTGAGTGCCGGCTTTCAAACCAAAGGGTCACCAGTTCGATACCCAGTCAGGGCACTTGCCTGGGTGGTGGGCCAGGTCCCCAGGAAGGGGTGTGCGAGAGACACCCACACATTGATACTTCTCTCTCTTTCTCCCTCCCTTTCCCTCGCTCTATAAATAAATAAACACAATCTTTAAAAATATATATAATAAAGCCTACTTTCACATGCCGGCCTGTCAATCTGTTTCACATTCACATCGTGAAGGGGCAGCATAGTGTCTTGGGTGACTGCAGAATTCAAAACCAGACCATGTGGGCAAACGATTTAATTTCTCTTTAGCTTTCCTCTTTCTTACCTGTAAGATGGGCGCACATAGTACCCAAATTCAAGAATGATTTAACTTACCCATTGATACTGGGAAAGTACTTATAATAGTATGAAATGCTCAATACATGTTAGCTCTTACATTTCTTAGGGAAATATTTTTCTCTGCATTTTGTTCTATTTATCAAACACGTGAACACACTGTTGTGAATTCTTACAAATGAATTTTTCAATATAAGTTATATAAGTGTTTGCCCCAAATCTCATTCTTACCATTTTCTCAGATTTTTATAACTCATTATTAATCATATCTCTCAAATCAGTACCCCAAAATGTCAAACTTTATTCTGGCCATAAACAGTCGCTCTCCTGGCACAGCTGATGACCTTGGCTCTGCGGGGTTTCTGTAACCTGCCGCCCCTCTCACAGCCGCTGCCCTAACGTCTTTCGCCCCCTCGCACCCAAATTGATGCAACACTCTCCAATATGTTTCTCTTCCCCTAATCCTCTTTAACCATGGCTCTCAGAGTTACTTCTCTAACAGGAATGTGATCTTGTTTTCCCCAGTTTGAAATACTAAGTAGTGGCCTCTTAACTGGTGGAGAGTTGCACTCAATTATGTAGCATAACATCGACCACTGGGGCCCCGCCTGCGTGATCTGGGACATTGCCCCCTGCGCCGGACTTGGCTGCTTGTGTATTTGACATACAAAGTTTCTCTCACACTCCCACGTCATTATAAGTTCTCTGAGGGGAACAAGTGAATTTATTTAATGTCTCCTTGAATTTACTGAGCCCAACACAGATTTAAAGGCTGGGAATGGTTTATATTCCTATACCTCAAAACAAAAATATGCAATTACCTTTAAAAGCAAATGCTGGACAAAAGAAATATAAATTTGAGGAAAAGTACACAATCTTCATTCAATTTATAATTACTATTACAATGTCATTTTTCTTTTACTTTGTATGCATGTCCTTCGATGACTTGAATATACCTCTGGAAAATAAAAGGCAAAGCAAATCATTCTGTTAATAAACATTGCATCCTAAGTTATGGAAAATTATATGTATATGTTTATATGCTAATTTATATTTTATCTCATCTAAATATATGTTCTAAATTGTATCTTTCATTACTATTGTTGAAGTTTTGGGGAGATTTCTGCATGGTTTTATTCTATCATCTTTTCAAAAAGTCAAATAAAAAACCCTTTGATTTTTTATTACCCAGTTATATAATATTTTACACTGTTTATCTGTCAATTATGTTGCCTCACTGATAAGAAGTAGAAGTTTTGTCCTACTCAGATTTCTATTTCAAAGCCTGGGACACCTCCTACCAGCTTACAGATTCTGAACAGGAGTCTGTTGAGTGATTGAGATCATGTGATGCTGGAACCAGGCACTCGGATATTCTGGCAGTAAGTCTTAACCTACTGCATGAAGACCATTCTCCAGACCTGAGCCCTTAATCACTCTCATTCCACTGAATGAAGTATGTCTCTTTTTGATGTCACAGAGGTTTTCCAGATGCCGCACTATGCCATCCTTCACCTGGCCCCAGCTTCACTGGCCCGAGAGACATGCACAAGCCCATCTGAAGTCTCGAGACCACATCCACACATCCTGTATGAATAAATAAGATGTGAAGGGCACATCTTAATTTCTGAGAGTATCAAAACATCATGCTTATATTCAATTAACTGCTTACACACTTTTTTTATTGGAAAACAGATATATAATCATTAATTCATTGTTCCAAAATACTATTCTGACTATTTAAAATATGGCCACTGCCCTACATCTGTATATTTCTTCTCCCATCTCTTTCCAAATAATCAAGCTAACCACTTCATGCGTTTTCCTACCTTTATAGCTATTTCTTTCATTAAGCAAGAGATCTGTATTGTCTTAGCCCAAGGCACTATCACGTTCGGTAGTTAGCCTATTTCTTGACATTCATATTTTTAAAATATATACCTTCATGCTTTATCATTTATTTATGTACGTATGCGGAGTTAAATAGGCTAAATGCATGCTTTTACAATTCTTACTCTACCTCTGCTTTCTGCTCCCGGAGCCGCGGCAGACCCTGTGACCGGTCTGGGCAGAGTGTTTGGGAATAGGATTGACGAGGTTTTGCCTCTACTGCTTTCATACATCCAAGCTAATTATAAGAACTAAAATCTGTTACTAGAAACATGCATTTAATTACCTATTTTTGCCATTTTTCAAAAGTAAAAATATTATCATGTTTCTTACTTATTTTCCTTTTATAAAGATTTAATTTTCCAGTGCAAAGTTTCTCTATGCGTGAACTACAGCCATGAAGTTATTGCAATGGATCTTTCTTTTCTTATATTCGACAGACACTGCACAGAGGCTGGAGGAAAAATGCCCGCACATGGTAGGCACATAATCAATAATTTTGACTGAATGAAGAACTATATAGCTACTATTGAGGTTAAATAAATACATTTCAAGTGCAACTGAAATACTGACTTTCACTTGCTTGGTAATATTTCAATTTTTACTACTAAGTTTTAACTGCCATTGTATGCTGCTCCATATAAATTTAATATCAAAGCATGATATTTAGAGAGAATAAAAATAACCAAGGTAGAAGGAAAAGTTAGAAGCTTTGAGATATGGAGGTATTAGTCCTGGTTCCATCATTTAGTGATTCCTTGACATTAGCAGAATAATTAAACTCTTTGAAACTCAGGTTTTTTATCCATAGGATTGGGCATATTAATCTTACATTTTCTAACAGTGATTTAATGAAGAGCACATGAAATTTACAGACAAATGAGTGTTAAGTACTATAGAATGAATTTAAAATAACATTGTGCTGATTTCATTTCTTTTCATTGAATTTTCTATCTTCCTCCCAAATGTTTTCCTGTAATTTTGATTTAGCTTGGTAAATCCAAATATATATGTTTAGAAAAATATATTGATATTTTTAAATTTATTAATGATTTTGGTATATTTTCTTTTGATCTGGTAAGTATTTTCTAACTCCACTGTGACTTTTCAAGCTTTATGACTTGTACATTGCAGAGTCTAAGAATTCACCTGCTTTGCTTTCAGTTCAGTGGCTTCCAAGTCAAGCACAGGTTCAAATTCAAGGTTTTTCGTCTTAGCTTTTAAATCTTCCTGGGATCTTGCAGCATGTAACCTGCAAGGTCTCTTAATCCCATAAACTCTAAATCACATCCCCTACTCTGCAAACTACATACCGTTTATCTGCTCTTACAGCCCACCTGGAGCTTCCTGACCATCATGAAGTCTGCGTGTTGGCCCCTAGGTTGCAGGAGGTGGGTGTTACTCAGCACAGGTGTAAGCAGCCTGAATTTAACAACTGTAACCTCTGAATGAATAAATTGTTTGTTTTTTGGGTAGTGCTCCAGGGTACAATAAATTTTGATTTCTTTATTTTAATTCCCTTTGTATGCATGTGTAATCATGCTTGCTGGTTTAGCGCTGTGTGGGGTGTTAGGTGATGTTCTTATCTAGGGTTTGCTCATCTTGAAATACCAGCTGCAGGAATAGAGCAGAACAAGTAAAGTAGAAACAACATGACTAAGGTTGGGTCGGCATTGATTTTAGGCTCTGTATGATTTTAGAGGTTTATAGCGTGGATGTAAATATTCACATCAGACTCACCACGGTGGGCCTTTCCTGACCCTTCTCACCAGGTTTTAGATGATTTGAAAAACAGGTAAGAAGATGACAGACATTTTTGAGATCTTTTTTGTTTGTGACTCTTTGGATTTTCAAATGGCTCACTCCATTGAAAATAAAATAGACTGCATTACTTTTTTTATTTTAGTATATTTCAGACAGGTAGAAATATGTATGCATATGTATAAACAGCAATGCTTTAAAGCTAATCACTTCAAAACGATTATGACTGAATAAATTAATACATAAAAATACATAAAAGCTATTAAGACTAAAGAAATACAATTCAAAGAGTTATTGAAATAAACTTGGACTCACTTGGTAGTTTCTCCACCTTTGACTATATTGTAAATATTATCATGTGTATTCATATAATTTTTTTATAATATATGACATGTTTTGATTCACATTTTGCTGTTTTCTAAGTCTCCTGCGATTCTGTTTCCCAAAACTCACACCTTTGGTTAACATGTTTGCAAAATCCTTTCTCAATTTAACTTTTCAAAATCTGATGGTAAAAGGTGAGAGTAGTCCTTGTTTTCATTTCAGAAGTAGATGTATAAAATTGTTACCTTTGTGGGATTCCAAGATATGAAAAGTCTCTTCTGTTCTCAAATTACAGCAAGTTTTAGCAAGGTAGACATTCACAAGTACTTGAGCTTGGCTGGAAGAAGAGGTTAGCAATGTTTGTATCTCAAACATTGAGGCAGGAAGGAGGACACTCCTTTGGTTTTACTTTCCAATCCCAGTTCTATCAATTACTAGTGATGTGACCTTGGGGTAGTTACATAACTACATTTTTTTTTTTTTTGCCTCATTTTCTTCTTTGTTAAATGGGAATGATAAATAGTACCCGTTTCATAAGTTGGTCTTAGAATTAAATAAATATGTCTAAAGAGCTTAGAAATGTTCCCGGCTGCTATTATTTTAATCATTAAGCTCTGACTGAAGACCCCTCAGTATGTGTAAGTTAAGAGGCAGGAACCCATTAGAGGATGATACACCTCCTTTTAAACAACCAGAATCTTCTGCTGCAGAGTAACTTAAATGTCAGATTCTGCTAGACATCAGAGCCCTGTGATTACCGAAGAGTTACTGACAAACTATATAGAGAACCCAGAATATAGCCTCAGAAAACTTTTAAAAGAAAGGTCTATAACTAAACATGTGGATTTCCGGAGCAAAGCGTCGACTCCAGAAAGAATGAAAGAAAACCTGCTCAGGCACTGCCTCAGGCTACGAATGTGAACTGCGGATTTCGTAAATCCCTTCCTAATCAGTTGCAGCAGAGACAATTGCACAGATCTCAGAGCAAGACACATTTTGCTTATAGAGCAGACATGGCCTATTGCTAATTGTGATGTTGAGAAAACCCCTCAAACTTTTTCAGCCTCTTTCATCACCAGCCAAGCAAGGCTAAAATACCTACTTCAAAGTGCTGCTTTTGAGAAAAAAAGATGAGAGAGAGAATGTAGCATACTGGCTGCTAAAACTATACAATGTTTCTTTTCTCCCCTTGACTGCGCCAAGGACGCAGTAGTGTGCTGAAGTACAGAATATGCCTTTTCCTCCTGTACCAGTGCCCATCCCAGAGATGGAAATGATGGCAGCTCCGACAGGTGTGGTGTGGACCGTATCTCCACAGCATACATGGAAAACCTGGCTGGTTACTGTTCCCAAGGAAGCTGAGGGAGCAATTTTTTTTTTCAGTCTATCTCCACGCAAAATTGCTTCCCTAGCAACCAGGATGTGATACAGCCAAATTCCTCCATTAGTACATATCTAATTTTTGTTAGGATGAGCAGAAGTCTTTCTGTAGGGAAGCAGAAACGAAACATCCACGCTCTACCAATAGTCTCCAAACCCCATGATATAATCAGGATACCAGGTTTTTGAAAGTGTATCAAAACTATCTGAATTACTCAGAGTTAAAAGATTTTCTAAAACTCAGATGATCTCACCAATGTATAAAATCTAATAGAAAAATAAAAATAAAAGTCAAGGTGAAATAGATAAAGACCAATTAGTTGTTGAAGCAGATGTACGTATATTGATGAAATGTGTGCACACGCCTGAAATAAGCGTGGTGAATGAAGTGTCTGTGAGTACAAATGATAGCCTAGTGCTACAAGCATAATCCAATCCAATACCACAGGTCGTGTGGATACAACAATAGTTTAACTGCCTTTCAAAACTGATGATATTTAATCGTGAAGAAACATAAGCCCAAGAAAGAGAAATACCTAATTATTGTTTTTATAACTGAATTTCCAATTTTGCCCCAATTCCTTTTCCTTTCACTACCACAACCTATTGAAAGTTAATTTTCATGAAAGAAAACCAACAGCTTGCCTTTCTAAAACTGCATAGGTTTAGAAAACCTATTTCTTTTCTATTTTAAATAGCTGTAAGCAGAACCATAAATAAAGGTCGTAGGAGAAAACACCACCTTCCTCTCCTTTACCTCGATGTGCATTCTATGCTGTGTCATCAGCAGGGAAAATAGTATCTGGCCTTCATGCATAGTTCAGAATATAAAAGGGGCTATATTTGAATAACTATGCACAGAGCTTCAGATAAACAATAAAATGCAAATGAAGAAAGTATCTATGCCCCATCTTTATATGAGTGCTTTAGAGTGGAGGTCTGCAAACTTCGCTCTGGATAGCAGGCTGTCACTGACTTTACTATCCTAGGCAGACTAATGCTCTGCTGGGCAAAATCAACATTTGCAATACTGGGGAAAGCGCAAAAGTTGTCTTTCAGCTCCAGTAGTTGGACTTGTCCTGCTTTTACGAGGACTTTGAAACAGTGTTGGTCATGACTTCCATATTTTAAAAATTCCAGCAGTGAGTTCCTACGTGCTTGGAGGCATTTCCGCCCATTTACCAAGCTTTTAACATTCCATGTTTTCTGATTTCTTTCTTTCACTTGAAAGGTAGTAGTTGAAGAAAGCTTGCTTAAAATAATTTACTTTTTACAACTTTTCATGTCTTAATTATTTTTCAGTTTACAGATTTTAGAGATGAAAATTGAAAGTGGGCCTTGTTTTTTAAGTTAAAAAAAATCACATAGAGCAAACAAACTGCATAGAATTAGACAACCTAAAATCATCTTCAGAAAAAATAAAATTTCCATCTTACCCCAAATAATGTTTACGGCACCATGAAGAAACGTGTGTAAATTGCTTATTAGTCCTCAGAAATAAAGAGAAGCATGACTGTGCAGACTCTTCTGATAACTAAAACTTTCTCACACCCGTTATTGGATGGGAATCATTTAACAAATAATTTTACTTTAAAAATATATTTAGGAAAATAGCTTTCTTGTTTATATTGGGAAATAGAGTTCCCACTGCTTAATAAGCTATAAATTAATACTTTATACGACTACCTAAACCCACGCATTCTAATTCTTTTATCAGTTTCACAACTGCGGGTACGCCCACGCTTTCTCCAGCAGCCCTTACCATGGGGCTCACAAAACTTGACATCGTGTCAGACACTAGTATCTTTTCTTGTGTATTTCCCACTGCACTTGCCTATTGTTTCATAGAAACGCCAAATTGTGTAAAAATGAGCCAACTCCAAATGATTTTGCCTGTATGTTTGTTTTAACATAAGAGTTTTAAGTTTTCAAATTGATGCGATACAAGAGATAAGAGAGCAGTGTCTAGAGTTGAGGTCTCCAAGCTCACATTTAATCAAACTGACTCCCTAACTGGACACACAGACAAATCCAGCGGGAGCTTTTTAAAGATACTGACGGGCGCCTCGCTCTTGCTCACAGTGTTCTGATAGAGTCCCCCTGGGTGCAGCCTGCACACTGGGATTGTTCTTCTAAATCCAGGTGATTTCACTATGCAGCAACGTTGGGAAACCACTGACGTGGACCAGGATTTACAGACTTTGGGAAAGGCCAGGGTAACACACTCCCAGCTCCTTCCTCTTTTAAAAGAAATAATATACATGATACTTGCTCACAAGTCTTCTTTCCAATCCACCCCTCATAACCTCAAGAAAAATGAAACAGTTGCTTCTGTCTCATGATTTTTCATAAAACTTTAGACATGTCTACGATGGACAAATGTACAGGGATGGAAAAGGATATGCATCTTAATTATGTTAATTCTCCTCAGCCAAGAAATGGGAACTTGAGATCATCCCTCTGGATCAACAGAGAATATGTTTATTATTGTTATAAAATTGTTTTTTGGGTAATTCGAATATAACCTTTGGGTTTGTAAGATTCATGAAATAGCACTATATATTTCCCTGTGGGTCACTCTATAACATGTAGGATAGCAAGGGCTCTGACTTTTCCCCCAAATGTTATTATTTCAGAATTCTAAGTAATTCTGTATAAGTGTGCACCAATTTAACTTCATCATAGTCATTGTGATTTTGCCTCTTAATGGAAAATATTTTTAGCAGTTTCAAACATGTAATAGTGTTTTATAATTTCTTTACAAGGTAATTTCTTTACCAAGAAAAATCACAAAACGGCCTTGGCTGGTGTGGCTTAGCAGACTGAGTGCTGGCCTGCGAAGTAAAGGGTCACTGGTTTGATTCCCAGTCAAGGCGCATGCCTGGGTTTCAGGTCAGGTCCCCAGTAGTGGGCATCAACCACACATTGATGCTTCTCGCCCTTTTCTCTCCCATCCCCTCTATAAAGATAAATAAATAAAGTCTTTTTTTAAAAATTTAAAAAAGAAAATTTCAGAAAATGCTTCTAAAATTTGGTGAAATTTTATTGCACACTTGTGAGGTAAATAAATATGTTTAGGGCCATTTTACATTATATGGGCTAAAAAATGAGCTAGATATTCCCAGAGATGTTATAGTTCTCATTTTCTGATATCTGATATTCTAAATATTAGAAATGGTATATATATAAATATATATGTATAACAAATTTAATTTATTGACAATGTCAGGCACTCTAGAGCTTATGTTCTCCTTCTTTCCTTAACTAGTAATAAGTAAACATTTTACCAAATATATTTAAATATTCAATAATAAAAATAATAACGGTTAATGTTCTGTTACTAATAATAGTTAACATTTTGCCAAGAATCTACTAAACATGGCACATGAATTATTTCAACCGTGCCTTCTAAAACTCAGCAAGGTTAGGATTTCTTATTCCCATTTCCTAGATGTGGAAATAGGATTAGAGAATTTGAAAGATTTCTGGAGGTTACACAGAGAACAACTCTGAGAGCCAGGATTCAACACCAGGTAGATGAGCTCCAGAATCCAGACTCAACATAACGTAATGAAAATAAGACCAGACCTAAGCAATGTGCGTGACCTCTAAATATCCTGAAGAAAAGTTTAAAATCCAGTCACTGTTACCAGTCAATGGAATATCTTATTCAGATATTTAGAAACATGAATGTGTGATCATTTTAACCAAATACTTGTTTTCACTTACATGCAGTTTTTATTTTTACATAAATGGTTTGACAATTAATAAAATCCAATCTTTTCTCAGAATAAGTAAATTTTGAATATGAAAGACTGCATTTGAATTATTACCTACTGCATTTAAACTGGTGAGCCTTTCTTTTCTTAAAGAAATATGAATTTAGCCCGGCTGGTGTAGCTCAGTGGATTGAGCGCGGGCTGGGAACCAGAGGGTCCCGGTTCGATTCCCAGTCGGGGCACATGCCTGGGTTGCGGGCCGGGTCCCCATGAGGGCCATGTGAGAGGCAACCATACATTGCTCTTTCTCCCTCCCTTCTCCTCTCTCTGAAAATAAATAAAATAAAATCTTTAAAAATAATAATAATAAAACAAAAGAAATATGAATTTATCAGTTAACTAGGAGAATATTCATTGCCCATTTGGAGTATAAACCCTAGATTCTTCCGTCCTATTGTATGACAGCCACGCAGTATGGGATGCCAGGCTCTTTAGAGCATCAAACTCAAACAGCTTACCTTGTAACTCTTTCTTTTCAAGGACTTCTAGTAAATCATCCAAACAGCTGTTAAGTTTTTCTAGTGGCCACATTGACAAGGTGATATGTGTTCCGATGTGCTAAGGCAATTCCTAAACTCATCACGTCCTCTCGTAAATTATTGTCATTCTATAATTGCATACAGAAGTTTGCCTACATTTTATTTTCTTAAATATATAATCTTTATTGTATTTTCCCGTTATGATTTAGTCCCATTATACCCCCTCCTCCAGCCCTTCACACCCTGTTGTCTATGTCCACGAGTCTTTTTCTTTTTTGCTCAGTCCCTCCACCCCTCAACCTTCCCCCCACTAGCTGCCATCTGTTCCCCATCTATGAGTCTGTCTCTGTTTTGCTTGTTAGTTCAGTTTGTTTTTTAGATTCCACATATGACAGAAATCACATGGTATTTGTCTTTCTCCGACTGGCTTATTTCACTCAGCATAATGTTCTCCAGGTCCATCCATATTGTTGCAAAGGGTAAAATTTTCTTTTTTACAGCTGAGTAGAATTCCATAGTATGAATCCATATTAAGCTAATCGTCTATAAATTCTAAGAAAAGTTACCACTTAAAAATTAATATACTTGTACTAAATTTTAGATATGAATTTTAAAACAATATCAAAAGTATTAATAAGTATAAACAGAATTGCTGGATAAAAACTATCTCCAACCCAGAAGATGCTGCTGAAAATACATACTCACACACAAATTCAAATATATGAGAAACACACTCATAGGATTATATAATTTCTGATGAGAGAAAAAAGCATATGAATCTAGTAGCTAAATTTCAGTAGATATTTACTATTGAACATTACATCATAGCCATCTGTCAGGAAATAGATTACTAAACTCAATATGTGGTCTCTCTTTATTTATCATGCAATTCCATGAGGCAGATATTAGTATCACTCTCAGTCCACAAATGAGAAAACCAAGTTCTAGATAGGTATTATAGTCTTGATGGCTATATTTCACTCTGAAACATCATACTGTTTGCATACATTAACTAAAATCATTTGGGTTTTTTTTTTCTGCTTCCCTGATTCTAAGTGGTCTTCTCTTTGAACCGGAGAAAAATGCAGGTGCATATCCTTAGAACATTTTCATAAGAGCTTTCTAGAACCATAGAATGTCAGAATCTTATATTTAAATATATTTAAGAAATACTTTTATTTAAAATTGTATTTATTTTATGCTTGTTAGTGATGGGTTTATTTTAGTTGGAAACATATGGATAGGTTAGTATCTCACAGTTCCTAAATTAGAAGTACAATTTTAAAGTATTGAAAGGAAACTGTAATAAAATTCAATAAGCAACATGAAAACATTTTGAAAAGTGATCATCAATAAAATGACTATCTTCTCAGTAAGCATTGTAAAATCTTCCTGATCAAGACTTTCAGGAGTTGGGAGGGAGGGTATTTTATGTTATTTGGAAAATAAGAGCATAAGTGGCATAAAATATGAGAAAAATTATAATCAACTCTAGAGAGTACAAAGGACTATAATAATTCTACAGTCATGAATTATAGACACCTAAGATTAATTTTATTAGTGTCCTAAAGTTGTAAGAGAATGCTAGAGCTGCAAGACTGTCTGAGAATGACCCAAGACTGCGGTGTTTAATAAAAAGTGCGTGATCCTGACGCTGTGGTTCTGCCCCTACTTCCACCTGCAGACCTGCCATCCCTCTAATTTCTCACTGACATTTTTCAGAGAAAAGTGTTACTTAATTCATGGCATAAGTTCAATGCATAGATATAAAAGGAATAACTAGCCCTGGCTGGTGTGGATCAGTGGACTGAGCACTGGGCTCTAAACTGAAGGGTCATCAGTTCAATCCCTAGTCAGGGCGCATGCCTGGGTTGGGGGCCAGGTCCCCAGGTGGGAGCACCTGAGTGTGTGAGAGGTGACTGATGGACGTTTCTCTAGCATATCAATGTTTATCTCCCTGCTTTCCCTTCTCTCTATAAATAAATACATACGTAAAATTTGAAAAAAGGAATAAATAACACTTTCTCTGAGCCTTAGTGTCCTTATCTGTCAAGTGAAGACCTTGAATTAGTTCAACGTCTCTCAAAGGGACCTCACAATCACCGGAAGTGCTTGTTGAATACTGCTGGACTCCACCAGGTTTCTCTGGGCTTGAGGCCAGGCCGGAGGGCTTCACAGGTCAAAATTCCAAACGGCACTGATGCTGCTGGTCAGGGACCACACTTCGAGAACCACTTGATTAGATGGTCTCAAGTCCCTATTATGTGCAACATTCTGATTTTCCCCCGTGAGATTTCAAACTATTTCCCCAATTTTTTGTCCAACAATATTGTAATACTGGCCTTTTCATGCTTTTATTACACAAATAATAGAATAAACATATCTTTATACTAAACACTCATAGGTGGGCTTCAGTAATTTCTAAGATTTTTTTAGGAAATGAAACCTATAGTACACCTTTTGTCTTTTGTCTATTGTTGCTGTTTTAACATTAACAAATATGAGGGCAAAGAAGTCAAATAAATTTCGCAAAACCTTGCTAGTGAAGAAACACACGTTTAACTCTTTTCTCCTGAGTTGCTAAAGTATGCTTTGGTTCAATTTTGCTTTAGAGATATGCCTGATATTATATTTTCTACTAAGAAAAGATTTTGAAATTATTTTAGTACCTCTATGTGCTCTAGACATGAATAGATTCAAATCTAAATCAACACAACAATCTCAAGGTGCAATTTTTCTGGGTAATAGTGTGAACACGATGATACCGACAGTCAGAATAATTATTATCACAGCCCAGCATAGTAGTTTGAATGTGTATCTGATATGTCAGCTTTGATATGAGTTCTGGGTATACATATCAGTTTCATAACGCCTTTTTTTTTTTCTTTCAAAGAGACAAGTTCAACAAGAGCTCTTTAGCAGGCATGAGGCTGGCGCAAGGTTATATAGTTGCCTGATAACTCGGTGCTCTCCTGTCACGCAGCTCTTACTGCAATGCTTAGCAAGTCATTGTCAGCCAGGAGCCAGAGGAGGAATCCAAGGGCAGACTTACATACCAAGAGGGTTATTCTGTCACAACAGCTACGGGCTCAGGACACTTTGGTCAGTTTCCTAGCAGCAGATCCAAATTAGTTTTTTCACTTTTGCAGGTTAATATGAAAAGATTACATTACCTTTTGCCCCTTTTAGAATCAATCTACACAAATTACTGGTGCTTAGATTTAGACCGGGTCTTCTCTGCCTGGGAACACAGGTGTAATTTAGACACCTCATCAGGGCAAGATTCTTGTTTATCTCCTAATTTCCTGAGGCAGTGGTGAGACTTCTGCCCGTCTGCTGGTCTGGTCTCCCACCCTGGGCCAGCCCAGGCAGCAGGGCTGGGTGGTGAGGTGTGTCAGCCTCCCAGTAAGAAAACCTCGTTCACTCCACCAGTCTCCGTGCTGTCCTTGTACTTGACCTGCCATTTCTGTATGCTACTTTGGCTCCTGAGTACTGGCTAGAACATTTATTCTTACAGTTTGGTATCCATGGTTTCTCATCTGGCCTTTGCCATAAACTCTGCTCCTGGCAGTTTAGTAAAATCCCCTACTATAAATAATGTTATAATAAATAGTAAAAAATAAAAGTAAGTCTTGTATGGTTGCTGGAGATTTCAGACACTGAGATATATTTGGGAAGGGGAGCACGTAGGTCTTTAAATGTCCCTCAGGTACAGGCAGGTTCTGACCTCGGTGTGGTGGCAGGAAGAGCAGAGAGCCAAAGTAATGATGCTTCTGCTCATGTCGCTCAGTGTCAGAAAATACTCCCATTAGATTATCATCACGTGAGTAAAAATACAGAAATTACCTGGCACGGAGCAAATGTTTAATAATTAGTGGGGTCAATAGCCATGGTTATCAAATTAGGCACACACATTTATTCGTGATGAAAATCCTCTGTACTGAGACTAAATATCACCTTAATGCACAGCCCGTACTTCAGCCAAATATACTCCCGGCAAAAGGCCCTTGGACTAGATGTTCCCATGCCCCCTCTGCACTAATTCCCCCATGTGCTCCCCTGCACAAATCTATCCTAGTGTCTGAAATCTCCAGCAACTTGACAAGACTTACTTTGTTTTTGGACTAGATGTGCCCATTCCCCTTCGGTATTAATTGCATGTGGCCTGCACACACTGGTCCCATGAAAGTGTGTCCTAAAGGGGATTTTTTTTCTTTTTTATAGCCAAGTAGTATTCCATTGTGTAAACGTCCCATAGTTGTTGTATCCACTCACCTACTGCTGGACACTTGGGCTGTTTCCATACATTCATGATTGTAAATAACGCTGCAGTGAACATAGGGGTGCTTATGTTTTTTCAAATTAGTGTTTTGTGATTCTTTGGTTAAATTTCCAGAAGTGGGGTTGCTGAGTCAAAAGGCAGCTCCATTTTTAATTTTTTGAGCTATCTCCACACTGCTTTCCACAGTGGCTGCACCCATCTGCATTCCCACCAAGAATGCAAAAGCATGGATGGACCCAGAGGACATTATATTAAGTGAAAAAAGCCAGTCAGAGAAAGACAAATACCATATGATTTCACTCATCTGTGGAATCTAATGAACAAATCAAACTAGTAAGCAAAGTAGAGACAGACTCATAGAGAGCAGGATGACAGCTATTGAGGGGGTGGTTTAGAGGGTAGAGGGATCAAGCAAAAAGGGAAAAGGGCTCATGGACAACAGTGTGGTGATTGCAGGGGGGTATAAGGGGGCTAAATGGCAATTGAAAAAATATAATAAAATATTTTCAAAAAAGTAAAATAAAATGAATTTCCCTGAATGCTTTAAAAAAGTACCCTTCTTAACTAAACATCCCTCTTTCTCCTGTGAACACCCCCATGATATATTGGTTTTCACTTGTGAGCATTTAAATGGTGTTTGGAGATGAAAAGTTCAAATTTCAACTCTATCACCACCGAGCTATGAGACTTTGGGGAATTCATGCAGCATCTCTGAGTCAAAGTTTTCTCGGTTAAAAAATGGGATAATAATATTTGCCTCACAAGGTTGGTGAGAGGAATAAAAATAAAAATTAAAGTTTATAAAGTACCTGCACAGAGTACATAAATAGATGTTTTTTATTGTTTAAAAAAAATAAGCTGGGTTGATTATAAAGGTGGTCAGAGAGAATCTTCATACTCAGAGGAAAACTGGGAGAGTGAATCTTCTAACTTAAGACATTTTAGAGATTCCTCTTGATGCCTGGATGGAACTAGTTAGAGAATTACTAAACATTTTACAATCATATGGATCAAAAGGTAGGCTTAGTCATATATGCACATGTATGTGTACCTGTATATTTTTAATGATTTTTACTGTGCTAAGAAAAAATGCATATATGAAATAGTACTCCTCCTATACTTTTGTGAATATTCTTACTGTTCATTTAAGAGGGTATGGATATTCAGTCTACAATTTTAAATAAGGTTAATGACTCCAAGCACTCTGGGGAAGGCAAAACATGGAATTAACAAGACAAATGTATGAGGTTTGTGTGGAAAAAGTTCAGCCATTATTAACATAAGGAGAACAGTGTGCACATCAGTATAAACTGGCAGCCAAGGAGAGTGGACTGGAATGCACATGCGTGGACAATGACAACTTCACTGTACTAGTCAGTGGGGGCGGTAGACCCAGTTGAGTGAGCATGTGCGCTGTGTGGCCATTACATTCAAAATGACTGAGTAAGTAGAGCAACAATTCTGAATCAAATTTTGCATTAAGCTTGACCATTCTTCCTCAGAAACTGTTCAGATGATTCAGAAGGCTGCAGCTGTGGGCAGCTGGTGATTGGCAGCGACACCACAAAGCGCGCACTCACACATCACGGCATCATGTCTCGTGCTGAGGCCGCTCCGCCCCACTGCAGCTCATATTTGGTGCCCTGTGACTTCTGGCTTTTCCCAAAACTAAGTCACCTTTGAAAGGGAAGAGATTTCAGACCATCTATGAGATTAAGGAAAATGTGATGGGGCAGCTGATGGCGACTGAGGGAACTGTGTAAGGTCCCAAGGTGCCTACTTTGAAGGGGACTAAGGTGTCACTGTCCTGTGCACAATGTTTCTTGTATCTTTTACCTTCTTCAATAAATGTCTCTATTCTTCACATTACATAGCTGGATACCTTCTGGACAGACCTTGAATACGTGGCTCATTATTGAACCTCTGCTGAGCAACTGTCCTAAAGAGCTGGCACAGGGTGGAAGCATGTGACAGAGTACGTGTCTGCTGGGAAAACAGAGGTCCAACATTAGCACACTTCAAGTTCTCTCCATAAATGCCTCAGTTTCCCTAGTGAAGAACCCTTGGTGATATCCTCCCAGGTATTTGACATTGTCTCATCCTCATAACACTCTAAGAGTAATTTTTTATTCAAAAAATTATTTTAGTTTGTAATTATTTTTAGCTATTTACTTCAACTTTTTAATTTAATTTGATACTTTTACTTTAGGTACACGGGTTTAAATAAATAATCCTGGGCTTTGATACGCTTATTCCATTGGTCTAACCATGGCCCACTTTTAAAATATATTAATTTACCTAGTTAAGTAGTTAAATACTGTAATAAGAAGCATGGACTGAATATCCCAAAGGTCTAACTATGAAACTTACAATATTGGTCATTATTTCTTATATTGATTTTGCCTAATAAAGTAGGTGAGGGCGGACAAACAGCTTTTGTTTTTTTGCTGCTCACAGCCTTCCTTTGGGGAACTTCATGTGATTCTGGTGGTCTGCCGAACAAAAGACCCCACTCAGCCAGCCACAGGCATGTGCTCTTGGCCTGACTAATCATGGCAAACCACCACCTGACCATGGTAATGGACCAAGGATGGACATCTCACCAAAGGGGGACAATTAGAATGCTACACAGTAATACAGAGAGACAGTGACTGGCCCTTTCCTTCCCTGGGATTTCCCAAACTGGATTTTATGACTGTTATGCTGTTGTTAACCTCCCCTCACTTGCTGCCTTGTGAAAAGAAATATATATCTACAGGAGAAAAATAGTACAGGAACTTGCTCAGAAAAGCAAAGATTAGATAAGGAGAAAGAAAGTCCTGAAGATAAAATTTCGAGTCCCTTGAGAGACTGAAACCAGTTCTATCCCTGTTAAATGTGACAATAAAGTTCCTTTGGTTTGTACACTAATTTGGCTTGCATTGTTGTCACCGGAAAATAAAATTGTTCTCAATATTTAACATGAGGTTTAATATCCTACTGTGGGGGGTGGTAATGAATCTCAGTGTTTAAGAACATAAGCGCTAGGCCCGGCTGGTGTAGCTCAGTGGATTGAGCATGGGCTGGGAACTAAAAAGTCCCAGTTCGATGCACATGCCTGGGTTGCAGGCCAGGCCCCCAGTGAGGGCCATGTGAGAGGCAACCATACATTGCTCTTTCTCCCTCCCTTCTCCTCTGTCTAAAAATAAAAATAAATAAAATCTTTTTAAAAAAAAAGAACATAAGCGCTAAAACTAGATGATTTGGATCAATATCCCATATATGTCACCTACTAATACTGAAACTTGGCACACTCATTTTTTCCGTGTACTGCTTTCCTCATCTGTAAAATGGGATGATAATGCTGTCTCCATGGGCTTTTGTAAGAATGAAATGAGTAAATTTGATAAATAAATTTTATCATTCTTAAAACACTTAGTGATTAAGTCTAAGTATTAATATTTCCTTTCAAACCATTATTATGAAGGGTTTCTGATATAACCCATGTTTCCATCTGACAGAATTTAGTATAATAATAGAATCACATATTCTTTTTTTTTAAAGATTTTATTTATTTATTTTAGAGAGAGGGGAAGGGAGGGAGACAGAGAGGGAGAGAAAGAGCAATGTATGGTTGCCTCTCACATGGCCCTCACTGGGGACCCGGCCCGCAACCCAGGCATGTGCCCTGACGGGGAATCGAACCAGGACCCTCTGGGTCCCAGCCCGCGCTCAATCCACTGAGCTACGCCAGCCAGGGCTAGAGTCACATATTCTTAACACATTTCTGTTTACATTTATTCAACAACTATTTTTTGAAAGCCAACTATGTGCAAGAGGCAGTATTCTAGGCTGGATTAGAACTATGAATCAAAGCCCACATAAATTTATAAACTTTACAGTCTAGTCTTTAAAGAGGCAATAGACAAACAAAATGATTAAATGAAAAATGTAGTTTGTTAGATGTTAGTAATGCTGTGGAGAGAACATGCACTGGAAAAGAGGAAAGGATTATATATAGACTTTGGTGATGGGCCTGGGAATGTGTGTCAGTTGTAATCAGGGAGGTCAGGAAAACCTCGGTGAGAAGGCGGTATTTAAGCAAACTTTTAATGGAGGTGAATGAGCAAGAACATTCCAGTCATAAGCATTCCAGGAAGAGCAAATGCAAAGCTTTGGGAGCCAGCTGGATAAAATTGAGGAACAGAAAAGAAAAGGTAAACAGAGGCTAATAGAATACATAAAAGGTAACAGGGACACAGAAAATGTGGAACCTTCTTGGCCATCGGAACAGCTGTGGCTTTCATTTTGAGTGAAGTGGTGAGGCATGGGGTGGTTGTGCTCTGAGGTGCTGTTTGAAGATTTCTCTGGCTACTCATTGAAGACTAGTATCCAGGCAGGAGCAGGTCACTTATATTTTGAGGGGAGGATCTTAGCACAGCCCAATGCATGCTCCCTCTGTTTCCAAGAACCCTGTTCTCTGATCAGGATTCCCTGGAAAGCTCATAAATTGAATTGCATGCAAAGAGTTCAGATCACAGTCAAGACACCCCTGTTTGCTCAAAGAAGGCACATGTTAACTTTCCCTGGAACTGCTTGGCTATGCCTGCATCAGTGACCCTCAGACATGACCCCAGATTTTTGTATTTCAGGGCCAGGGTTGAGCTCTTTCTACTAGGGTTGAGGGTGCATGCCCACCTCACCTAGGAATGATCTGGTCATGGGGGACTGACACGTTGCAAGGGGCTGGATCTTTTATGCTCTTTCTCTCCTTTTACTGTACTGCTGGAGCCTGGTATGCATGTTGTCTGTTCTCAGTGACCTCAAGTCATGCACTGGTCCCCTTCCTCTCCTGGCAATACTTCTCTGCCTTTGGCCTTGGCTGCATTCATGCTATGTTGATCCTCTGGCACAGCCTGATCACCTAATGAAATAAATTTCAAGAGAGAGATGATGGCAGTTTGGAGCAGGTAGCAATGGCAGAGTTGATGAGAACAGTTAGGTTATGGGTATAGTTTGAAGGCACAGGCCACCTAATTTACACTGATTGAAGTAGGGTATGAGCTAAAGAAGCAGAGTAATAAAGTGTGACCTATAGGGCCAAACAAATGAAAAAGAGGAAGGCCCTATTAACAAAGAGGAACACTGGAAGAGAAGTCTGTTTAGCATTAGGCAGCAGTCAATATGTTTTGGAGCTATTAACTGTGGGAGGCCGTTAGATAGCCACAGATACCTGGATGGTGGCAAGAAGTAGTTTGATAGGTGGTAGGTGGGTCTGGGGTTTAGGGCAGACACTGAGACTGGGATCTAAGTTCCGAGGTGTCAGCACGTACATGGCAAGAAAGTCATGAAACTGGACGAGATGATCAAGAACGAGTAGCTAGAGAACACACCAAGGATGGGCCTGGAGCATTCAGGGGTCCAGAGAGAGGAGGGGGAGGCACGAAGGAGAACAAAAAGGCAGGAAGAAAACCAGAAGAGAGTCTTGTGCTGGGATCCAGGACATAAAGGGGTTTTTGGCAGAAAAGAGTAATCAATTCTGTCCAAATGTCATGGATAAGGTAAATGAAATGAGGACTGGGAATCGACCAAGGGTGATTTTGGTAATGGCGGTGTTTGCGGAGTGATGTAGCAAAATATTTACTGAAGGAGGTTCAAGGGGCTGCGAGCGAAGAGAAATTGAAGACAGTGAATATTGATGTTAAGCTTGCCTCGTGAAGTTTATATCTTAATCTTTTGGAAAGATTTACTTACTATTAGACATTTTACTAAATGTAATACTTACATGGCAATTAACTTAATAAATTCCTTCTTAACATCTAATGAAACATCTGTGCCTTTTTGTCCACTGTGGTGATTGAGATGTATG